>CAUJNA010001546.1:547657-598105 GCA_963377175.1 Effrenium voratum
TGGTAAAGCTCCCTTATAAAGCAGCTGCTGTAAGCTGAGCTGCGAGTAGATCGCTCAGCCGCTTGCAGTCGCTGGAGGTCTTCCAGTCCAAGTCCAAGATCTGCAGGCTGCAGCGGTGGCGGTCCCTGTCCGCGCCCTTCGCGAAACACGCTGTACTCAGCAGCACAGCACATGGGTGTGTCCATTTTTGTAGGGGACGCCCCAAAATGGTGTTCCTTTTGGCTTCCCTTGAAAACCAACAGAAAAGGGCTACCCTCAACAAAAAGACAGACCCACGTGGCAAGAATTCACATTCCAACTAGCTGAGGCACGTCTGGGCCCTGCAAAAGGAAGGAGCATGGCCACTTGCCTCGGGACTTGGGACACTGCTTGTCGGAAAATCCCGAACGCACGATTTTGCCGCAAGCAGCTAAGTCTTCAGTCGAGGATGCTGCGTTGGTTCTGCAACGGGCAAGGCGCCAGCAGAGGGCAGGAGACCAAGTCCTGGCCCTCCTGTCGCGCAGTTTCGGCGCAGTCTCTCTCGGCCCCTCTGGGCGAAGGTGCAGCTTTTGATGTTCATTTTGGACATCTGTGGACTCAATACCCTTGGTGCTGAGGTCGGAGACCGCTTTTCATGGGGATGTACTTAAGGATTGAACCATATTGAACCGAAGTTCAAGTCAAAGGGGTGTCAACGGTGTGGCTCAGCCCTCCGAAACCGATCTCAACCCGTTCGAAAGAATCGCTCCACCCGGAACCCAATTCAGCAACTTCCTGGAACCTTGCCAGCAACTCCGCGGAACACCTAGACCTCAACGCCCAATATGGGGCCGTGACAAGTTGCGTTGGTATTTAGAAATATCAATCGGCGCCACATCTCTCACCTCAATCACCTACACCCTGCGACGTCACCAAGCCAGTCTGCTGGATGATTCTTTGGCATGCCATCAGATGGCGTTACCCTAGATAAGATCTGGAATTGCCATTGACATTGAAATTGAGGCTTTGTGGGGAATATCGCACATTGACCTCAAATATCTGCCAACATGATGCTGCCAATTGCCGATTAAACTAAGCTTCAGTCTCCGGTCTTTCAATGGTCGCCCTGTAATGTCAACCTAAGTTTTATACTTGGGCCCATATTAATAACATTCTGGGCCACCGGACCCGCTTTTTCACTCAATACTAAACTAAGAAGGGGCTAATTCAAAAGTTAATTGCAAACATACAACGCCGACCCCCCAAGTCGACTCTCCAAAGCACAACATTAATAAACCACCCAAAAAACTCGCATTAATAAAATTCCCCAAAACGCGGGGGCAAGCCAAACAAGCATTGTTGTAACAGCGACCAAACCAGTCCAAAACGATTCAAAAGTAAGCAGGTATCGTGCAAAAGTTGATGGCACAAAGACACATGCAACAAGTGTGCAGCGCACCAGGCAAGGCAACTACCAATTGGAACCTTCAGAGCCTCCCCGGCAGACCTCAGATCTCCAAAAAACATACATGCCCGGGGAAGGGGGGCCTTTATCGAAATCTCTTTACCAACAGTCCAGCGTGAGGTACTCCACATAAGCTCCCCAAACCCGCATGAGTAAAAGGGTTCACATTCATAAACACCCCAAAGCAACCCCTAGGCAGAACTAGACGTCATACTACAAGTACTAGAAGCAGTGCAACAAGGACGTCTACAAGTACTACAGCTACTACTACAAGTACAACAAGTAACAGGAGCAATAACTACAAGTACAATTGTGTTTTTTTCCGGTACTTTGCCCGACAAAAAATAAAACAAGGGGGGATCCCGTTTACTAATATGAAGTCGACACTAGGCTGTACTTGGCAGTACAAACCAAGCCACACAGTACTGCCATCATTGCGAGAGACAAGAAGCACAGCTTTAGGTTCGAGCCTTTACAGCCGAGTCCAGGCGGTCGTTTGAGTTTCCTGTGGCAACCCCGAAGACGGCCGCGTTCTTTTTGCGGCGTCCTTGGAGGCCTCATAGCCGCGAAGCCGGATGGAGGAGCGGATCCACGCCACCAGATTCTGGCCACGTGGGGCCTTCTCCTTCAGCTTTGGATTGAAGGGGCTTGTAACAAGTCCATGTGTTGCGGGTCCTTTAGGACCCGTCAAGCCAATCGAGCAAAGGGGGTGCTACTCCGAAACTGAGGGCTGAAACTGCCTACCCCCTCTCCAAGTGATGGCGGGGTGTGGCCGTTGGCAAAGCGCCCGGCCATTTAAGCATTTGCCTCAGAATTGTCTCCCGGCTTCAACCGAACTGCCTCAAACCATAAGCAATTACCCCAACATCTGCCTGATCCAGTGCATTGGGCCAGGGCTTGTGTACTCGCCAGATACACGGGCTATAGATGCTTCAACGTTTGAGGAGAAGGATGCGCAATGGATACATGGTCTATAGTGGAAAAGTCACTGACAATTCCTTGGCGCCAACGAATCAGCGCATCTGACCATAGTACTGGTGAAATGAGAGAAGTCTCAAACTAAACTTGATTCCCATACATCCCACACATGCCATCAACAACACTCCTTCACTTTCAGCAACTTAGAACGATTAGTTTCACGGGTGTCAAGGATGAGCTACACTCCAAATCGAGTTGGGGAATGCTGATGGGGCCGAAACCTCGTTCCTCATTGCGGCGGTAGTCTGGAACCGAGAGGTTGTAAAACACAATTAATAGTTCCCGCGCGAGTACCCTGCGAGTACCCTGTGTGCGAGTGTGCGAGTTGCGCGTGCCGAGTGTGAGAGTGGAACGGGCGAGCGAGCGGACCTGCGTCCTATTTACTCGCACACTGTACACTTGTCACTCAAACAAACATGTAGTGTCTTCTTTAAGCCCTATTTTGGCTCACGCACCCTGAATTACATTGCGTGTCAAGAACAGGAGCGAAAAGTGTGCGAGTAGGGCACGCGGGCGTTCGAGTCACTCGCACACTCGCACAGCCCAATCGCACACTCCACTTGCGCGCTCGTCAAAAAATCCACGCGTGAGTCGGAGTAGGGAGTAGGAGCAGGAGTAGGGGTAGTAGTAGTAGTAGTAGCAGTAGAAGTAGCAGTCAGTAGCAGTAGCAGTAGCAGTAGCAGTAGCAGTAGCAGTAGCAGTAGCAGTAGCAGTAGCAGTAGCAGTAGCAGTAGCAGTAGCAGTAGCAGTAGCAGTAGCAGTAGCAGTAGCAGTAGCAGGAGCAGGAGTAGTAGTAGTAGTAGTAGTAGTAGTAGTCGTAGTGGTAGTAGTAGTAGTAGTAGTAGTGGTAGTGGTGGCGTGCTTTCTCATTGTAGTCAAGTCACATTGCAGCGATTGCAGCTGTTGTAGCAGCAGAAAACCTTCTAGAGTGGTCAACACAAGCTTCAGAAGTTGGGTCCTGGATCTCGCACTCTTCCAGCAATTGCTGCAGCCACCGCTCCGTGGGGCTAGAGTCCGGAGCTGACATGGCAGCATGCCCCCAACGAAACAATTCCGACCAAAGAATGGCCCTGCTGGGTCCCACAGGACACTTCCCCGGCCAAGATCTTTGGTGGATTCCTTGTTGTTTTTTGGTAGTAGTATTGCTTCAGTGTGGGTGTGCTCCTCAAAAAGCAATGCAGCCAGGTGTGAAAGCCATATCTCGCATTTTCACATTGCTGGTATGACTGTTTGGCCTGCTTGCTTCCGCGTAAAGATTGCAACTTGTTGCCACACACTTCGAATAGATGATCTGGTCGATGATGGCCTGTGCAAGAGCCTGCAAAACTGCAACCCAACATTCTTTAAAGGGCAGGTGTGACACCTGTTTCCCACTGCGGAGACCCTGGTTGTTCGGCTGCTGTAAAGTTGTTCAAAGGGAACAAGGGCAACATCGAAACCCAGAATGCGCCGACACGTATTCTTTCTTCTGGAAACGTGACGCACTTCAGCCCAGCCTATGCTTGAGCCGGCATTGCTGCATTGCATGAAATTACCTGCTGGTTACCATCAGCAGAACGACTACCTCCCAGCTGGAACTGGACAAATCACACAATCCGTTTTTTCCCAAAGAATGTAGAGTACTCATGCTGCAGGATTGGTGTTGCCTGCAAGATATTCCCCTGTCCCAGCAGCTGCATTGCTTTGTAACGCACCGAAAATGAAACGATGCTCCTATCTTGTCGGGCGTGGGACCACATTGGTACTCTGAAACATACGAATCAAGATTCGCACACCAAGCCACTCCTCTCGGCAGTAAGTCGAATTGTTGACGAAAGCGGCCAGCAGCAAAGGTCATGCACATGGCTTGTCAAAAGAATCCTTGCGTTGCGTGCAGCAACACAAGTGATGCACCCTAGCTTGCAACACCCTGGCTCGCAGCGGCTACAACAATGTGATGCTTCAACAAATTACACGATGTAAGCGTCACGTGTATATCGATCGCGCCTTCACATCCCCGCGAAACCCGAAAGAGACTGTTGACGCTTCCTTCAGAGATTTGCATCTCGCCTTCTGAGCTTCTTTCAGACTGTCACAGACACACAAAAGCGACTGGCGCTCTGAACACTTTGCTTCTTCTCTCGCAGTGGCATCGGATGCATTGAAACATGAACATACACACGCAGCCATGGGCATCGTTCAAAACAAGAGGCTTGCTTGTGGCTCAAAGAAAACCAACACGAACTCCGTGCCGTTTGAAGGCTGGCCCTGGTTCTGACATGTCTCTAAGTATGTCTGGCTGCTTCTCGGGGCTAGGGAAGATTCACCACAAATTTGATCTGGGACAACTTCAATGGTCTCATGCGCTAGCCCGAGCCAGCTTTACCTGTTGCAACTTGAACATCAAGTGCACGGCTCGCCGAGGATTTCTAGATGTTTTGAGGGAGAGCCTTCTGTATCTCAAAGTCCGCGAAACTGTCCGGGGGGGGAAGGCAACCCTCAGACCAAACACCTGCCCCAAGTAGGCCTTGAACTCGCGGCGCATGCGCTCGCAGTAGACCTCCAAATGCAGCTCCCCCATGCCCGAGATGATGGTTTCATTCCTAATGCATCGCACGCATCTCCGATGAAAGAGTTCTGAATCACGGACTTGCGGATTTGGAGTTGCTTGCATTGTCGCTCGTGATCTGTGGTTGTCGCTTAGATTGAAAGTCCCATGCATTTGGGGGACCCAGGAAACCACGACAACTTGTCAACCTCAACCTGCCAAATTGTTCAGGGTGGGCGCAACCGGTTCTGCCCAATCAAGCAACGTTACCGTTTGCGGATGTGGCATTCTGTTTGGGGCTATCACCCCCCAACAAATGACTAGTATGTTGTTTGAAGGGACCCTGCTTTAGATTGGCAATTGAAAGAAACGCTGGCAAACCGACCATTTGCAGGTTGCAAGGACACCCTAATTTTGAAGGCACCAAAATGGAATGTCGGTGGACCAGCCAGCGAATTCAATCAGATTTGCAGGCGTAGGCCCCTGTCAGACTGCACCTGCAAACGAGTCACCTCGCTTGCATGCAGGAAGTCTGCGTGGCTATCCACACAAACACAACTGGTAGATCAAAACAACAAGTTTAAGAGACAAGCCGGGAAAAGGCCATGCCCACCCAGTTGTGGGCAGTTTTTGCCACTGCAACGGCATACTGATGCAAACATGGTGCTTCATATTTTTTTCGTGCTACAAGGGGCGGTCAGGGCATACAGACCTTGACAAGCAGAGTGTGCGAAGGAAACACGCACTTTGAATGGTCAACGTTGCAATATCCCATGGATTCATGCGCATTGTGTATTGCTTGCATCTGATACACTTCCAGTTGGATTCCCAACCCATCCATAGCCGCCATCTATCTCAGCATGGGACGTCTCTTGCTTCACCTCCACGCGGAAGGTAGGGTCTTCGCCTGGGCTGAGTCCATCCTACGAAACACAGGTGCCACTATTCCCCAAAAAGGGCGTGTCTCAAAGGGCCCACCAGGACACCAACCACCACGAGTCCCGAATTCTGAACACCCACAGAGGTGAGTCCGTCAGGACTTGACATGGGGTTGATCGAAAGGTCCGGCACAAGGGATGGACTTGTCCGCTACATGGGGAAAGTTACCCATGGTGATTTGGGGGGGCTAGGAAATTGATCAACTGCAGAACCTGCTTAACCCGACCTGACGCAGCTTGTCCCATCTGAAAAGCCTCTGCCGGGCAAATCAGCCGGCACAGCTGAATAAGGGAGTTGATTAAGGCCTTAAGCAGGGATTTGGGAAAAAGCTTGGTTCAGCATCGGGTCTCAGTGGCAGCAGATTAATCCCGTTTCAAATCTTATTTCGGCTTTATCAGTGCTGCATCCCAAGCAATGCAAACACAAGCGTTGCCAGTGCTTCTGGCGCAAGGCCCACCCCCTTACACCCCTTCTAGAATGGTTCAATGCATACTGTAAATGGCTTTGATAGTGGTCAAGGAGCAGGTCGATAGAATCACTTTTGAAACGACCAAGCCTTGCACGAGGAGCCCAGCAACCTGCCACTCACTAAGCCCAGAACGCTGAAAACGCCTCAATGCCTGACAGCCGGGCAGGGGCAACGTGCAGCACGCGGGAACAAAGACTCGCAGTTCTAGAAGGAGTCAACACCCTGCATCAGCCAGATTCTCAGATGAGCAAGCGATCTATCTGCATCGTGTGCCAACATGCTACGCTATGCCCTGATCATGTTTCAGCAACCAAACAGGCACACAACAAACATCCTTGCTGAGTGTCAGGACTTTTGCTTGCATACCAAGGCATGCTTCATTGCGCAACCCCTTAGCCAGCAAAGGGACGTGACTCCCATCCGGCGAGCTGGAGAATGGAAGCTTCAATGAGGCAGTGGCACGCACAATGCCCATTAGTTGACTCTCGCAATTGGATCCATTTTAGGTTCCTTTCGATATCCAAGAAAAGGCCGGCGATCTCCCACAAGCACGGGACTCTCTCGGCCTTTTGGAAACGCGCTTGATCATCTCGGGAAGCCGACACCGCCAAAGACATCACCTGGGAAAACAAGTGCTGTGAACAGTTCGGCCCTGTGCTGGTTCTCTCTCTTTCTCTCTCCCTCGCTCTCCCTCGTCTCTCTTTACCGCCCTTGCCTGATGTCTGCTGCAAAGCCTTTGCCCAGCAAATATGGAGTTGCATTGCAAAACTTAAAACTGGCCAATCAGCATGCGTAGTATTTTCCCCAGCAGGAGCAGGCTAAGTGCAGAAGCTGTTTGGACTGCATGAACATGTGCAATACCGTTTTTAGCCCACAAACTCTCAACTGCAATACTGAGCCAAGCATGAGGTCCTGCAGATGCCCTTGTTTGCTCCAATGGACGAGGCAAATCAAAGACACTTGGAGCCACTTGAGGCAAGCAGCCGGCTCGGGGATGAACATGGAGCTGCACCTTGCGAGTCCGATAGTTCCCAAAGTTTCCGCGGCGAGGCGAAAGCGAGCCTCTGAGTTGCTCTGTGCAATCACCTTCCCGTTGGAAAGACACTTTGTCAGGTTTCCCAGCGAAGGCGCGCTCATACAGTATGCAAGACTAGCGCGACTGAATTCTCCCAAACTGCAAGCGCAAGCAACAAGCAGGTGTGAAGCAAGCCTTTGTACGCTGGCCATGAGAAAACGGGATGGTCTAGCTCGGTTTGCTGGAAAATTGAGCAGTACCCAGTGCCTCCCCTCCTCAAACGTCTGTAACCACAGCTACTGTAGTGAGTTGCTTTCAGGGGATGTTGGTCCTTCAGCAACAATCTTCACCTTTTAGCCGCTATCAGTTGTCAGCTATCACACACAGATCTGCAATATACAAGGAACGTTCGGTACAACAGCTGTCCAGTCCACAGCATTCTTGGAACCCTCACAAGAATTGCGACCTTCGCCATGTTGCATTTCCAAGAGCGTCTTAACGTGTGTGTGTGTGTGTTGTCTTTTGAGGGCACCCTGTTTTCGGCGTGTTTTACAGGGAAACCAGAAAAAAACCAACCGTGTTGACGGTCTCCCCCCCATGTTGAGACAAACCCCCGTCTTTGGCTTCTGAACTGCGCGGAAGTCTCTGAGTGCCCGGCGTCAGTCTGGACTTGCCATCCGTGAAGGTCACGCCCGACTCGCAGTCCACCCCGGCCAGCGCTACAATGTCGCCCGCCAAGGCCTGCGGCAAGCGCATCTCAGGTTGGAATTTGCTTGGACCTGGGAATTCTCCTGGGGCGCGGATTTATTTTGGGATTTTTTTTCGTTTTTTTTCGGGATTTTTTTTAGTTTTTCGTCCGGGCCAGCAAAATATCGTATTTTACAGCATTTTCTCGCGAAATTGACGCATTTCACTAGCTCGTCAACATCCCCAGCATCGTTTTCAACATCCCCCGCATGTCCGATCAACATCCCTAGCATCACCAACAAATGGTGGGTAACAAAATCCAAAAATGTAGCTGGCGGGTTGACGGGGTCAAAACAATAATGCTGCAAACAGGAGGGCATTTCAATCCAAGCAAAAAAAATACAAAAAAACAATTCAGAAAAACAGAGCGGGGTAGTGATGATTCGAACAGGGGTGCAATTAAATCTCTGCAAAAAGTCTAAAAAGTAGCGGGGGGGTTGGGGGGAGCGGCAGCCCCCCCCATGATGTTCGAAGAATTTGTAGAGGGGGGGGCGGCAGCCCCCCCCACGATGTTGTTTGCAGAAGTGATGATTTGAATAGGGGTGCAATTAAATCTCTGCAAAAAGTCTAAAAAGTAGCGGGGGGGTTGGGGGGGGGCGGCAGCCCCCCCCCATGATGTTCGAAGAATTGATGATTCAACTAGGGGTGCAATTAATTAAATCTCTGTAGAAAATCTAAACGTAGCGGGGGGGGTTGGGGGGGGCGGCAGCCCCCCCATGATGTCGGAAGAAGTGGTGATTCAAGTAGGGTGCAATGATTCAAGAAAGGGTGTGATAGAATTTACAAGGCAGCGGGAGGGTTGGCGGGGGTGGCTTCCCCTATGATGTTCGAAGAAATGCATACATACAGACATACACGGACTACACAGATTACCTAAAATGTTGTATTTTGCAGCATTTTCTCGCGAAATTGGACGCTCGAAAAAGTGATGATTCAAACAGGGGTGCAATTCAATCTCTGCCGGGCCAGTAAAGTGTCGAATTTTACAGCATGTTCTCGCGAAATTGACGCATTTTACACTAGCCCGTCAACATCCCCCGCATGTCCCACCAACATCCCTAGCATCACCCACAAATCGTGTGACGGGGTCAAAGAAATGATGATTCAAGTAGGAGGGCATGTCAATCCCTGTAAAAAAATATAAAAAGTAGCGGGGGGGTTGGGGGCTGCCGCCCACGATGTTGTTTGCAGAAGTGATGATTTGAATAGGGGTGCAATTAAATCTCTGCAAAAAGTCTAAAAAGTAGCGGGGGGGTTGGGGGGGGCGGCAGCCCCCCCCCATGATGGTCGAAGAATTGATGATTCAACTAGGGGTGCAACCCCCCCATGATGTTCGAAGAATTGATGACTCAACTAGGGGTGCAACTGATTAAATCTCTGCAGAAAATCTAAAACGTAGCGGGGGGGTTGGGGGGGGCCGGCAGCCCCCCCCATGATGTCGGAAAAACGCCACCTGCCGAAGAGGAACTGGGAATGCAGAGGATGCGAAAAGCCAAAAAGCCACCAAAAGCCGCATAAACCAGCAATAAGCCGAAAAGCCTAGAAGCCCAGAAGCCGAGAAGCCAAGAAGCCGAAAAGCCAAGAAGCCAAGAAGCCAAGAAGCCAAGAAGCCCAGAAGCCGAGAAGCCGAGAAGCCAAGAAGCCAAGAAGCCGAAAAGCCAAGAAGCCAAGAAGCCGAGAAGCCAAGAAGCCAAGAAGCCAAGAAGCCAAGAAGCCAAGAAGCCAAAAGCGAAAAAAAATCCCAAAAAAAAACGAAAAAAAATCCTAAAATAAATACCCCTCCATTCTCCTGTGGCATTTCCAACAGCTTCCCAGCAGAGATAAAGCTGAGAAATAGGCTTTGGCCTGATGTTTGGGGCTTTGTCTTTGGTGCCGCCTTTGCAGGAAACTGGGCCGCCACAATTTGCAGGGACTGCCTCTGTTGACTCCTCATTGCTAGGCCCTGCCCGAACATTGAACTCAAATATGTTCCGTCTAAATAAACATGCCCTCCTTATGATTCTCATCTTACTGTAGTTATCATCGTTTGGACACAACTTGAATAGAGAGGCTTACAACGAAGTGAGCCTCCAGAAATCTGTTCAAGAGTCTGTTTCCATCACCATCATCTGTCTTCTCCAAAAACATCCTGACGATCCATGTCTTTCAGGTCCCGGGCCTCGTCCCTGAGATGACTTGGCTGGGCATGACATGGGAAGGACAGAGGAGAAAGATGATGTCAACCACCTATTTCTCGCCTAGGAATCCCGTTTTATACTGGTGGATCTTGGAAAAGACAAGGAACCAGAAAAAAAGTGATTAGACAAAATTCAAGAGATGGAAATAACGCCAGACAATTGCGAATTCCAGAGAAGCAGGTGAATGGTGATCATTCTTTTACCCCTCCCTTTCCTGTCGCTCACTCATCCATAGAGCGACTTTTATAAAGAGACAAAGATAAAGATAAAGAGACAGATCAACAGAGAACGATAAAGAAAGTATGAATATACTGTATAGGGAGAGGGAAAAAAGATAAAGACAAATAGGGAAAGATAAAGGGCCAAAGACAAATCCTAAACGAGACATATCAACAAAAAGAGAAAGATAAATAAGAGAGACATGTAAGACAAACTGCAAGATAAAGAGAGGAGAAGGAGAAGGAGAAGGAGAAGGAGGCGGAGGAGAAGAGAACGACAAAAAGGAAAGACAAAGAGAGAAAGAGAGAAAGAGAGAAAGAGAGAAAGAGAGAAAGAGAGAAAGAGAGAAAGAGAGAAAGAGAGAAAGAGAGAAAGAGAGAAAGAGAGAAAGAGAGAAAGAGAGAAAGAGAGAAAGAGAGAAAGAGAGAAAGAGAGAAAGAGAGAAGATAGTGAGAGAGAGAGAGAGAGGACGAGCAGAAAAAAATGTGCTCCAAACTATAGTTCTGATACTTTGAAGCTTCCGTCCCCAGGTTCTGCCAGAAATTATTGGTATATTAATTAGTACGTATGTATGAATGTGTGCGCGTCCGGGCGGGTCCCTTCGAGCAAACTAGACTCCTCCCACAAAATATCTTTACTGTGATGTCACTCCTGCACGGAAATAGCGGTTTAGCTTGGCCGACTCACCCTTGCTGGATCCTCGCCTCTTTCGGTTCACATTTCCCTTTGCGAAACTTGGCACACATGCTGCACGGGCACTGGCAATGAACACACGCTTCCCCATGTGGCTCATCTGGAAACATAATCAGGATCGCAACAGGAACCCGAAAGGAAGTCCAGGAAAGCACAAATCCAAACAAGGGATGCTAGTTTTAACAAACACACATCTTTGTCATGTCGATTCAACTTTCAGGCTGGCTTCCGGTGCAGGGGTGTTTGAAGGGTGAGCTGGTCAAGGTCTCGCTTCCGCATGGAATTCCAGTGGGTTTTGGAGGGGCGCGAGCAAGCAGATGCGAGCGCCTCAGACACATCTTTAATCTCGTTGGAGTGCATGCGCACCAGTCTCTTCACAGAGATCCTCCCAAAGCAACCGAGAAACTTGTCCTCATCACTACTGACAACCATTCGTGCAGGCTTTTGTGGACAATTGATCGACCCCCATCGTAGTGAAGGATTCCTTCTTGAAGGGGTCGGCAATTTTCTCACAAGAAGAGCCCCCTGCATTTGTGCATATGGGGAATGACTATGATATTGAGAACCCCACACAAAGCATATTTCATATTTGTTGCACAAACTCAAGTCAAACATATAAAGGGTCACGCATCTGCATGCGACCGTTAAAAAAAAAAAAAAACTAAACATGCCATCCCTGATTCCTTTCTGCAGGCCGGGCCTCCTGCAGAACTCTCTGTGCCAACACAGTTGTTTCAAGGGCCTGTATGCAGAATCAACAGGACATGAGATGTATCAAGCACCAACTTTGGACACCAATGGGATAATACTTGTGATGTCCAATTACTCTATCCGTCATGCCTGCACTTGCCAGGTGCATCCGGAATCCGCCTGAGTGGCGCAATGGAAGACTTGGCCCATGCTCAAAAACCTTGTTACAAGCCACCAGACCGCGGCAGAAGTGGAGCTGTGGAGCGGCCACCTTTGCTGTATCACATAGCACCGCGTCCTCTTGTCGTTCATCATGTTGACCTGGCATCGGATGTTTGGACTGTCAGAAGCTCAGGAAATTGACGTGTGTTCCTTTGCAGGGTGAGGCAATCGCAGGGGCTGTCGCTCTGTGAAAACAGCCTTCTTTTGGAGCCTTCAGTCGACACTCACCTGGCCTATCAACCTGCTGTCTCAATTCATACGCCATCACATCAAGCCCCGTAGCCACGCCAGCGAGGCTATGGTTGCAACCGAGCTGCGATATTGTCGCCCTTGCCTACCTTGCCCTGATAGACCTGGCGGCAACTCTCTGAGAAAACG
This sequence comes from Effrenium voratum, assembly GCA_963377175.1. Lineage (NCBI taxonomy): Eukaryota > Dinophyceae > Suessiales > Symbiodiniaceae > Effrenium > Effrenium voratum. Next base: position 560,135 of record CAUJNA010001546.1, read on the forward strand.
CCTTTCAACCAATGGTATCTGAGCATCATCACAGCAGCGACCTGCACATAAATGCCAACACATAAGGAAGTCTTGACATGTGTGTGTGTGCGCTTTGCCAAATCGCGTGCCAGCATCCAATGATGTGGGCCTGAACCAAAGGATCCAGGCGTTGTTTGTCCAACTATCTATCATCCAATATTACAAGGGAATGAATTGCACCTTCGGCCGACGACAGCTTGCTACCCACTAGCAAGACAGTGATTAAGTGCTTGGCGGATTCTGCAAGAATACTGCTGGAACGGCAAACATTTGGTGCGCCCTCTACTTCGCCCCATGTTCATATTGGCAAACTCTCTCCAGCGGACAAACAATTTCAGAACATTCGCCTGAATTCGGTGATCCCTCCGAAACTTGGCTGCAACGAAATGCCCACGTGCAGCATGCCTACGCCCGCCTATGCCTATGCTGCCTTCGAATATTACGCAGACACCACACGCACCGGCACCATGGCCACACGAGAATCAACAGGTCAAACGGTCAGCTCCTAACAAGCGGGGCTTCGATTTGGCCTCGGCCGGGTAGATCCATTGGTGTGCCACTGGCCATGATTGCACCCATCTCAGGCGTGGGCCCGCATGTAGGTCACTTGCCCGGCCAGGGGATGGTCCTGGTGCCCAAAGATCGGCCATGCATTCGAGGGAGGACTGTCGAATTGGGCAGAATGGGCCTGAAACAGCTCACACCTGCCAAGCAAAGTGCAAATCCAACCCTGAAGGACGTCATTGTTGACATGTGTATCGTCCATCTTGTTGCGGCTTCGTGTCCTTTGGGAAGTCGAAACGGTTTACCGGGCGACAGAAGAGGCAGGCTGACTCACAAGGTCGCCGTTCTGTGCGTGAACATGCCCCTTGGCTTCCTTGACACTTGACCATGGATTGGTGCTCTCCCAGCTAGGACGCTTTCCCTGAATGCGAATGAGTGCTTACAAGTGGGAAAACTGCCAAAGCAAAACGAAGGGGGTCAAACAGGCCCCAACAGGCCGCCTGAGCTCGATCTTCGCAAAGTGGCTGACGTGAAACGACCCCAGTTGGGTCATAATCAAAACCCGGTATTAAAATGCTACCAGAACCATGTAAAGAATTACGAAGGCGGCCGCAGCTATTAATTTGTGGTTGGGATTGTCTCTTACCAACCTTCATCTTCCCGGGTTCTGATTGTGGCTCAGTTGACAAATCCTGGGCTTCAACATGGGATTTTTCGGATCTTCGCGCCTGGATCTTGAAGGCATAGCCCACCAATGGGTCCTGCAACTGGCCATTAGAGATATGCCTCGTGGGCTGGGCGCCACCACCTAAATCTGCTTGGCACTGTGGTCATCCCTAGGCTGTTCGCTGGTCCTCACTGGCTGTTCGCTATTGTTGCACTGACACACCAATTGTGCGGACATGGATCCGAGGTTAATGCCAATACATTTGGCTACACAGGGTCTGAATGGGGAGGGTCATTGAGCCACCAACCTGACGGGTCTTCCCTCCCGCATGTCACCAGTTCTCTGCCTCTCTGCCTCTCTGCCTCTCTGCCTCTCTGCCTCTCTGCCTCTCGAGCGCGAAAGGCCTTAGCATTCGAGGAAAGCTCCACTATCTCATCCTCGTCGTCTGCCTTCAGAGCCTCGGAATGTCTCCCGCGCTTCCACTCTGGCCACATGAATCCCCCTGATTCATTACCTACGGAACTGCCGCGTCTGAGCAGCCTGGGCTCTCGCCACGGGGGCGTCCCAGTTTTGTGACCCTGAGATCTGTCTTCACTCAGGCCCAGGGGAAGCACATTCACATAAAATGGGTCAGAGCCACATGCAATCAAAAACACGTGGACACTTCAGGGCAAACGGTCTCATGTCGATTCCGGAGCCGATTGAAAAAAGTGGAAGATCTAACTGAAACGACGACATTTCGCTCTTTTCTCCTCTAGCACTCTCGCAGCATAAAGCCGTTCACTGCATCTCGTTGATGTCCAGAGACTGTGCTTCTGGACAATCTTTCACTAAGTCCTGCAAACAATTTGCGTCCGCAAGAAAATGTGAATACAAGCACGGCAATGGTAGCTGGATCTCGGATGATTTTCATTGGGTTGTTCTACTGACCAGTAGCAGTCGCCTCACTGTGTGTGTTGAACATTGACATGCCGAGAGGTCCCCCTGAGACCCACAAACATGCCATTGTTTGTAAAGATGTCCAGCAGCATAGAGACCCACTGTTTTCTTTGGTATCAATGGTGGCTGCTTGTACTTGTATCAATGGTGGCTGCTTAAGTAATTACACAAACCATCGCCACACTGGTCCAAATGAGACGGTTGCGCCAAATCCGGTGGAACTCCTCTCCCAACTCCGGGATGGTTGCTGGGCTTCAAACAAATCGCTGATACCCAAAACATCATGACACACTTTGCCATCGCGGCAATGACCGATCTCAAGCAGGAGTATCCGAGAAGGGAGCAACAAGCAGACTGATGGTTGTCGATTTCCAAACTTGTGTTCTGATTTTTCCATCAGTTCGTTCTGTTTCCCTCTGGCTGAATCATTAACGCCCGCACGCGCAACACAGGCATGCACACACACACACATGACAAAGATACACAAACACACCAACACAAAGACACAACACAGAGTCATGAACAGTCTGGACGAGCAGACATGCAACTGCCTGTTCAAAAGAAAAACGCGTGCTGTTTCGTGCCCTCGAAGGAACATCGACCTCTCCCTTCCTCCGCCAGCTGCAGCTAGCAAATGGGTTCCCAAAGCCATTGACACAACCACATACTCGCATAAAAGGACATGACTAGCAACTCCGTGGCTTCACCATCAAACACAAGCATCCGTTTGGTCAGCCAGACGCGACAGTTGTCCATGACTCATGTTGAGCGTTTTTTGTCCAACTATCGTGATGCTGTCTCTCAGGCTTCACTTTGGTCACACGCATTTCGGTGGGTTGGACACCTTTCAAGCTGGAAACATGTTTCAATCTTTGTCCACTTAATTGTGGCTTTTCCACTAGTTCAAAGGTATCCAACCCGCCGTGGCAGCGGAGTTCGTTTTAGACTTTAGGGAAAACATTGTCAGTGGCCCGTGCAGATTCCTGTAAGAACTGCTGCGCCAACTCCACCGCATCTTTCGTTCGCCAGCTGCCATCCGCCTTGATCCGATGCTCGGAAAGCAATCCCCACACACACACACACGCGCGCACACACACACACCCACACACACACACCATGCACTTTCTGCTTTGTGACGTAGGAAGGGTAGCACATCTGCCACATCTCATAGGTAAAATGTCATCAACAGAGCCGGGGTCGGATTCTTCAACAAGGATCCTGTATCAAAAGGGGACAACCAGTCCTACCAATCGCAAGCATGCACGTGGTTTGACCATGGCCCCAGAAAATACCTAGTTCTCATCTCCCCCAAGGGCACATGCTGGAACTCCAGGAAAGCTAATCTTTCATCATGCCAAACGAACCTCTTAGCAGCGAGCACAGAAGCCGTCCTTGCACAGAATCTGAGAATCCCCAAATGCCTCGTTACAACGCGGCTCCTGCTCCAACGACCAATGCTTGAATTCAGCTAAGGCAACACGCCTGTGTCACCTGCCTGCAAACCAGAATGATACACAGGGACTTACAAACAAGGCTAGTTGAGACATGGGATTCAGTGCTAGTTGATCGAGTGCTAGTTGAGACAGGGTCATCCTAGGACTTGATCAAGTCCTTCAAACACTGGTGTGATGGCACCACCCTTCCGCGCCTGCGGGCTGAAGTACATCGCTCCGGAGACCGGCGAGGCGTACCAGATCTCGTCACGGGTTCAAGGCCCGAGCATCGATTGGACATCTGAAATGCCCAACTCTTGATTGAACATGTTCAGACTCTTCCTTCTGCAAACTCGACACCTGGAAGTATGCTGCTTACAGCAAATTCGGACGAGTAGACCACCCCACACACACACGCAAACATACAAACAAACCGACAAACAACCAAACACACTCACATACACAAACGCACACACACAAACAAACAAGCACACACACAAACAAACACACTGGCACACCACACACCCTCACACACACGCACGCATACACAGAGACAAGCACACTGATGACACATTCCAACAGACGCACCAGCACGCCAACATGCAAACACACAAACACACACACACACAAACGCAAGCTCAAACGCAAACGCAAACACACGGAGTCTCGGAGACACAAGCGCACTCACGCAGAGATACATTTGCAGACACAGACACAGACACGGACACGGACACGGACGCGCACACACACAAAAAAACACACACACACACAGACACACACACACACACAGACACACACACCCACCCACCCACCCACCCACCCACCCACCCACGCACCCACGCACGCACGCACGCACGCACGCACGCACGCACGCACGCACGCACGCACGCACGCGCGCACGCGCGCACGCGCGCACGCACACCCGCACACGCGCACACGCGCACACGCGCACACGCGCACACGCGCACACACACACACACACGCACACACGCACACACGCACACACGCACACACGCACACACGCACACACGCACACACGCACACACGCACACACGCACACACGCACACGCACAGACACTGACACACACAATCACACAGACACGCACGTACATGCACAGACACGTACATACAGACACAGCCGAAAACATGGACACAGGCACACACACACACAGAGAGACACGCACACACACGAACACAAACACCCACACTCACACACACAGACACCCACACTGACACACACACAAACAGACACACACAGAGATATCACTTCACAGATCAGAACTGGGTCTGGTTGCAAAACAGTGCAGCATGTGAAGAGGTATATTCGAAAAAGTAAGCGCCATGGCCCTTCAAGCTTGACCTTTCTCTGCAATCCGCGCGTGTGTAGTCATAGTACACAACTATACAACATAGACTTTCTTGAAGCTAACTCTTGAGCGAGCCTGCCTGGCGGGTGGAGAAGTGCTTGTTGATTACCTGAGGCGTCTACTTTCAAGCAAGCAATCGGAGTTTTTTCAACACAAGGCCTTGGCATGCTTCAAAAGCCCAAACAAAACTCAAGATCTAGACAGGGTTCCCTATCGAACATACATGGCTACATTGATGTGCAGGCAACTTGTTGCTGAGAAACTGCCCACCATCACTGGCGTTGCTCCATTCGCGTCAGTCCCAATGAATGGCTGGCAGAAGTGAGCATCCATATTCACAGCTGCAACAGCTGGTCCAAGCAACCGCAGCCAAGACACATATGCTTTTCCAGACTCGAGCTTGATGTTCAGGACGCCATCCTGCAAAAGGCAGCAAACAGTTTGGCTGGCGGATAGCGACAGCAAGACGCCGCATTTGGCGCTCGAAATTGTCGATTCTCCAACGATAGTTGCCCATCATCAGGACAGCAATCTGTCTTGCATAGGGGAGGAAGTCAAGCGTCATATTCCAGAAGACATCTGATACACCCAAACGCGAAAGTCCTTGCATTTTCGTGTTTTTCTTGAAAGTCCGCAGCCTGCCAGTAAAAACAACGCAACGAGTAGTCCCGGCAGGGTCCTTGCAACTGAGCCTTCCCTATTGGCACACGGCGCCCAAGCGTCTCCTAAAACTGCTTTGTTTGAGTACCACTACGGACGCTACTCTGCCACTGGCACACGGAGTTGCAACGACCCTACCGGATGCGTTTCGTGTGCGTATTACACGAAAAACATGCTGCCAAAACCAAACGCAACGACTTTCACAGGTGAGAGTAGCAGACATCTTCAACATGATCTCAGATGCTCATCGGGCATGGGAGTAAACATACATGCTCCTCAGTAACAAGTAGGAGGGCTGTCCCCTTCCCATACCAACATGATTAGGGGTCCGATTCAAGTTGTTCATTTCATTGTCAGGAGTCGAACCGAAACACACCGATCGCTCAAGATCACTCGACAAAAAACCATCCCTCCACATCACATCCTTGGACAATTAAGTAGAAATTGGCCCCAGGCTGCAAACGCTAACACCTCGAAATCAATGATTCACATTTGTGCGGGGCCCGGCGGGGGCCGGGAGGTGATGAATCTTTTGCCGTTGGGCCGCAAGCGACTCCATCACTGGCAGCTTGGTCCCTCTTATCTCGGCAAACCTGATCATGTCTTCATGTGTCAGTCATTGTGAGCCATTGTTGGCTTTTGGGTTTGGTGCCTCTTCCGCACCCATTCCACGTTACTTTGCTACAGACTTGAGCTGGCGTTTGCCAAACATGCGGTATTTGACTGCGCAGCGTAATTGTAATTGTGCTATCTTTGCGATGAGCACTACTTAACTGGCATGCAATTTGGAATTGGCATTGGATTCCAGTCTGGTTGGGCCATGGCATCAAGCTCCAGCCAGTTATTTTGAATCCGCCATTGTTGAAACGTCGCCCTGCTTCGGAGCTCAAAGAAGCCCAAGTTGCTTTGCATCTGGTTGCCTAAACCGATTCTACTCAACTGACCCTGTTATTCGCCCAATCGACCAATTGCCCGCAACAAACCACCCTGCCTCGAAGCCCAGATCGTCAATGCAATCCAGATCATGGGCATCCAGACAATCGTGCAGGCGCTGCAACGACTTGTCCGCCTGAGCCTGTCGGAAACGTGATACATCAGTCTGGAAGGAGCAACATCCAATGGGTGACGTCAGTGCACACCACTATTTCATGCAGAGGAAATGGATCAGTTTCGTATAGCCTGCAGCCTTGCCAATATGCACAAGTTTGAATTTCGACAGTCTTTTGGAGGCCCAATGAGACCAGCAAAAGACATTCAAGACGACATGTCAATATGTTAGTTGGAATGCCGTCTCTAAAAAAGACAACAAACGTAGGCCAGCAACACTAAAATGCTTGGTTTCTCTTGGTTCCCCTTTAATAACCAACAGGGATCCTCAATGTGTGTACAACCCCCCCCACCCACATCGTCTGACTGGATAATCAACAATTCAACAATCTAAATAAGTTTCTCCTGGTTGCTTCCCAATGTTGGGGACTCTGTTTTCAAAAGGTCTTTGAAGGAAACCATGCTGGCACGTCGCCACTTTTGCTGGCAAAGGAGGCTCTACAATTGCCACTCATGCGCCAATAGGCCTTTATTTAAGTGTTGGCGAATGTTATGAAACATAGGCCGACTTGCATTGCAAACACATCGGACACTTGTAGAAACCCCTGAGCCATGTGCATCGCCTCATGTCGTACCCTGATTCCTTGGCTGGGGCTCCCCGGCGTGAAACTCGGTCTCACTCACAGTGGTGCCTGGCGTCGTTTTCCCCTCCCAGTCAGAGAAGGTGCACGACTCAACTCATTCTCAGACGCCTTCTTTGGTGATGTGCGCGGTTTCAGGCCCTGAAAAATGACTGTGTCAAACAGAAATGCGAAGCAAAGGCCATGTTCACCTGAATCAGGTCCCGTTTTGCTCCCGCCTCCATCCACGTCACCACGCCCGGTAGACATCCGCGCCATAACCGAAGGCGCCCTCGGCTGCCATAGCCTCACCTCGAGCTGAGGGCCACGGGCGGTCGTTCTCCACTCTCCCGTACTGAGGATAGCCAAAGTTGTCGCTAAATCGCTGTGGCTCAAATAGATGTACCAAAATGGCCCCCTTGGTAAATAAAACCAAAGACTAAAACCTGCGTAACCCCAGCTCTTGAATTTTGAGCCACAGCCAAATGACTTGAGCTCAGCGGGGCTTGCTGTTCACGAAAAAAGGATGGGCCAAAGAAAAACAATATGCTAGTCATTGGACGGAAACCTAGTGGCAATCCCCACAAGTGCACCAAACATATGTGAGTGTGAGGGGCGGTGCCTTTTGCTGCAGGGGACGCCTCCCCCTCCTGCAAAGGCATTCTAGACTTTTGAGGGGCAGCTTAAATATCGATCAGCTTAAGTGCCAAGGCAGGCCAGGCTCCTGCTTATGCAAGCATCTGCAAATCTGGGCGAGGGCAAGCAGATGCAACCAGCAAATGGCCGGTTTCGGCTGACGGATGTTTGTCTGGCGCAGTCTGAAACCGGCCAAATGCCACGAACCTTGTTTGGTTCATGACTGAGGGGTGCCAAAATAAATGCAATCAAGGGGTCTCCTCTCCTAGACATCTTCTCAGCGCATGGAGCCTCAGGACCAGGCCGGAGCTCTGGAGAGGGGCGAGCCCTGGCAAGGGCGCCCAGGCAGGTCAACCGAAACAATGTGCAACACGTGAAGTACACGATACTCATCCTCTTATAAGAACAATATGCCGACAAATGATTGGACATCGGTTGAGCCAACGAACAAAGATGCACGTCCCTCAGAACTCCAGCCTGGTGGATCGACCCCGACACTCAAATGTGAAAGAGATATGGTATCTTTGTGATGGCAGGCTTCATGATACCAGAGAGTCATTTCCCAAGGTCAGGAAGGGCCATCTGGAGATTTACGCCAGGCCCTGGTCAGAGTGGTTTCGCCACATGCGTGCTGGCCAAGCTCAGAATCATCTACTAGACTTAATTAGGCTCAACTCGGAAATCCGTACATTGGCAAGCCGTAAGCTTTTGGAGGAAACCTGCGACAACCAAGGGATGCGACAACCCGCTGTTGAAGACCCTTTCAGCAGCCAAAGCAGAAAGCCTCCGAAGAGTGCCTCCCTTTTCAGCTGCATCCATGAAGCCACCATGACAATCTCGGTTAAGGATTGCCCGACTGAAATAGGACAACCAAAACTAGGTCCTCCAGTAGAGAGGTTAGAATAAGGGTAGTTCTAGGGTACCCTTTTTTCTGTATTTACCTCACTGTCTCGCCTGGCCTGTAGCACCCGGGCAAGGCGCAGCACACTCTGCACGCGTGCCATGGCGGAAAAAACAAAGCGTGAGTGTGACAACGATACATGACAAAATGACCTTTAGACTCCGTGGGTTGCTGAAGTGTAGCTTTTGCCGCCTCATTTGTGTCGTCATTGATTCTCCAATTTGTGTTCATCAGGGGAACAATCGCTGTGCTGCTTTGACTTGACACTTTCTCCTGACTACTCAGCTGATCCCAGCCTTGTGCATGAGGATCCTTCACCGGCAGTCTGCATGCTGCTCGCATCTATGGATGCAATCAGGCAGCCACATGTATCATATATCTATCTACCTGCCTATCTATCTATGTCACAAGCAAACAGCCTACTCACAAACCAGTTTGAAACACGTTCTCTGGCTGTGTCATGGTGCTAGCATAAACCGGACACGCCACAGAATTCAAACAGATTCGTCCTGACGGACGAACACTGACCAAGCCTAAACACTTCAAGTTCATCCTAATTGTGTGACACATGGGTATATTCTGTAAAAAAAAAACATGCAAATAAAGGAAGACTGAAACGCACAATTGTACCTGGCTGCTACTGGACAAGGGAACAACCCAGCCCCAGCAAAGCTCTGTTCGCACAAATCCAGGTGCTGGAGGACAACTGAACAAATGTGCACATATCCAACAACAATCCTCCACAGGATATGTCTACATACGTACATACATTTCTATATATATATTATGCACTTTTGTTTTTATGTGTGTATATATATATATATGTATGTGCACTCGAAGTGAGAGCAGGGGTGAACTCGCCCTTCTGGGGTGACCTTTCTCGAAGCCGCTGGTCTCCGGGGTGCCCGGCGATGTTCTTCCGGTCCAGCGGTGATGGCCTGTCCCGTGGATTCGAAAAGCGGATCGGCTCGGAGCCTCAAGTCCGTGGTTCTGGAAAGGTGCCCCTGCTATTACCTCCCTGCAAGCTAGGGTATCACTCCCTAGAAACTAGGGTATCTAAGCTGAATTTGGGGTATGTAAGGGGTATATGAGGCCACATATCTGGGGCACATACTCCAGGGGCACGTGGTTGAGCCCCAAGAAACGTCACATGCTTCTTGCTGTGCATGACACATGCTTAGCTATAGGTCTCGGTTGCGTAAACATGTGGCAACCCACTATTTCTATTGTGCAGGCATGCCAGTACGCGTTGCAATAGCTCGCTTCTTCAGACTTAGCGGTTTCTGTCAGAATGCCTTTTTTTGCAGAAGACTTCTTGGCTTGTGCACTGAACATCTCCTTTTCAACATGACACTTGCAGCGTAGGATAGAGTCTTTGCATAAACGCGCTGGGCCTAAGCATCTGATGAAAGGGACGGATGCAAAACAACATGTTGACGTGTCAATGCCCTCAGCTCCAGACAGGTAGCGGCACACGCCGTCAAGCAAATCCTCGCTTGCTGCCCCGCACGCATGCGCGTTCAGGAGGGCAGATAAGACAAGGAGTTGGAATTCTGCACAGGATGGCACAGCATTGGCTGAAGGAGAAACAATTCCAGCGGCACTCACATGCACCCACCCCGTCACTCAACGCGGCAGCTCAACGAGCTACCTGCTGGGTTGCACATGCCACAATTCGACTGTCCTGAACGCCCTTGTTCTTGTAGGCAGACCCTTGGATAAAGCTGCGAATCCCACGGCATGCTGTCATGATTCCTTTAAGCCATGGAAGGTGCGCAATTGCTGCCCTCTCGCAGAATCTGAGGCTCTTGCCCATAAACAACGGGCAGAAGGTACGAGCAATCGTTGCTCGTCGGATGGCAGCCTCAGCGCAGCAAAGGACATGGCTGCTTGGGAAGAAAGGTCGATGGGCTGAGCCAATGGCTCTACAGCGACAGCCCGAGGGCAAAACATCTGCCTTCCTAAAGTACAAATCGTCACCACAATTTAAGCAAGCACTACCCAGAATCTGCAACGCAAGCTTCTGTATGCTGCCTCTTTTGAGCTTGTGCTGTGTGCTTATCGTTGCTACTCGCACTGAGCAAGCCAAAAAACAACCACCAGGTCGGGCACATGAACAGCATCTGCTGGCACATCCTCGTTCTCCAAGTAAACCTGGCAGAGTGGAAACTCGAACTCATCGAGCTGGCCCATAGATCATGGAGTTGAGTGCCCCCCGCAAACGGGGGCACAAACTCACTGAAAAAAAAAACAGGAATCTTCAGCATTCAACAACTGGCCGAGCTGTGCACGGGAAATTGTGTGTTGGCACTCTGAGACCACATGTCAAGGTCGGTCCAGATCCCCATCAGATCCAAACAGACCCAGCATGACCAAGCACAGGTCGATGATGAGCATGGCTTGCATAATGTATATATATATATAGATAATACTTTATTGGGACGCTCCCATAAGAGCCGCATTTGAGTCATAGTGTGGAGTTGTCGCACAGCTGCTGAAGCAGGGCACTGCGCGCACCTCAGGCAGCATCCGCATTGCGCGCCTCGGCGAAGTCGTCATCCACGTCGGCGAGGGTCTCTAGGAGTTGACCCCGGAGCTCCTGGGCCTGACGGAAACCGTCACTTCACCCAAAAAAACACCCGTGGTGTGGAAGCGGCTAGACCGTCCTATCCTGAACATCATTAAGCCTCCAGCTGGCAAATCCGGGTGGTTGGGCGCTCAAATGGGGTGGTGAAAAGCCAAAAGTGTTGAAGACATGGGCTTCCGAAAAGCATGCATGCCGTGAATGAGCGCGCAATGCAAGAAACTGATGATCAGGTACGCTGACAAAAACATCTCAACCACCACTTCCCCAACCCCTCCCCCAAAAAAACAAAAAGAAACATGTTGAGGGTTCAAACATTTGGAAACAATACATCCGCAATCATCAAACCATCGGGACAGCAGACCCCTAGATTGTATCACTTGCCTTCGCCTCCATGTCCTTGGGGATCTCGGCGATTTTGCGGCCTTGCAGCCGTTGGTGTGACAGGCTGGTCCTGTTGCTACCTTGTTTAAGAGATGTTCTTGCAAAAATCCAGAAGGAACTCCATATTCTTAGGAGGACCCAACATGGTTCCTGTACGATCAGTGAGGTAGTCCAAACAATCCAAAAAGGACCACCCTGCAGAGTGGTGCACATGCTGTGTTGTGGTGAGGAAGAAGTTCAAGCGTTTTCGACAGGCTGGTCAAGCCGATGTTGAAAACTCAACCTGCTGTTGTTTTATGGCGCTTGGCGTCTTGAGAGCTTGTGGACAGGCACTGGAATGATTTTGCTGGACTTGACTTGCGACGTGCTGGTCCCGCAGTTTTTGGACTAAGTGCGAGTTTCTCGTAGTATATTGTTGCTTTGCCTTGGACCTAATTACATCGGCTCACTCATCTGCAGGGTTCAGGCATTGCAGGCCCGCTCATAAGCCAAGGTCAGTTCTAAATCACCACATCTGGCATACCGCTCTCTGCTTTTTGGAGGCGGAGCGTGCTATCACGTTTTTGATTCTGTGGTATTCATTCGTAGTTGAGGCCATCTGAAAAAGATCAACAGCTCCCCAAACCAATCCGATGGCCACTCCTGAGGTTTGTGAATCATACAATCTTGCGCGGGGCTTGCCTTTCGCAATTCGTGGAATGATCAACAAGTACGTAAACAGCCCTATTCATAGTGTAGAAACTCGCTTCGAGGCTGAGTTTACCGCTGGATGAGCAAAGAATCTTGCATCCGTGATCTGGGAAGCCGGACTGCTACCATCTTTTCCCTCAAAGTAGCTTGCCTGACCGCAGGTCAGGACATGCATGTGCACATCCTACATGGAGACAATTCTTCATTTTCGCACCATGGCTCGTTGTGCGACGACATGATGAGCAAAGTTTCATGATGAACTACTGCCAGGGAAGGCAACTTAATCATGTTGACCCCTTATTAATCAACTCTAAAAGTGGTGAATCCCCACTCAAACCAGGGACACCCCCGTATGAATCAACTGGGGGTGATAAATATGGGGTCAACATTAATGACCACATCCGCACTCCCCTGACATCCCGCCACTGGTAGCGATCAACTTATCGACCGGCATGGCCTTGAGAGACACCAAGTCGACAATCCCTGCCCAGCAGTGAAGCTGCGGTGAGCTAAGCGAAAAAAGAAAAGGATTAAGACGATTAAAGATTCGAGGGCGCAAAACACTAGCTGATTTTCTTGGCTTTGAGGGACTCAGGAGGGTTTGCTTTCAAGGGTTTGGTCTTCGCTTGCGTGATTAGGTCGACTCTTGGACAAATGCGTTGGAACCATTTCTCGAGCCTAGACAAGGGTCTGCGATGGTCGATGCCACCATTTCGGCTTTCAAACGGGTTGGGGGTGTCCCATGCATCCCCCCTTGGTACCTTCGTACCAATTAACTCAAAAGTCAAGCGACTGCAGCCTCCCGCACGGCCCTGCGGCGCACATCTCGCAGCTCAAGATCCCCTCGTGCGCCTTTGTCGTTTCCTCCGCTTTCTTGAGCACCCTGTAGCAGGTCCATTCCCGCAACCTCCAGCTTCGTAGTCGCCTCCCAAAACGAAAACCGGTCCATTTGCCAGGCATCCTTCCACGCCTCGGGTCAAACTCCCGTTTTCGGCTTTCTCGATCCATCGGTCTGATCTGGGAACACCTTCTTCACCTCTTTCCCACACGATCGCCTCCTCGATATCTCCATTCCAGACCGCAACCCGTTTTAGGGAACGTCCTGGCTACTTCTGCCCCACCTTGGCCCTGCCGCTTGAGCTGCTGCCCACACCCCTCTCACGCGTCTCACATACCTGATCGGCACCTCCACCGAACTTTCATTGCCAACCTCTGCCTCAGTGCTGGGCCCCCTTCCGCTGGCCCCACCGCTCTTCAACGACTTCATGCCTGGTCCACCTTCAGCAGGTGCCCTGCTTCTGCGATCTTCCTCCGTCTGGTTTTTTTTTCAGAACTCCCAGAACCTTTGAACCTTTGCCGCCCGCCAAAAAAAAAACCTCCCATGCCGCCACCGCTGCCGATAGCTAAGTCTGCTGCCCCAAGCGAGTTCCCCCCAAGTCCTCCTGGCCAAAACCGGCTCACTGACCGCAGAGCCTGCTCCCGGGCTACGTCCACTCCGCTCCGGTGTCATGAAAAGCTGCGCCTCTTTGCTCTGCTCAGTCTCATACTCCTCGTTCTACAAAGGTGCCCTGGCCAGCTCCTAATCTCCGGACTCCGGATTCTGGCAGCCGGCAACTTCTTCAACCAAAACAGGTTCACACCTGACACCGCCTCAGAACCTCTTTCCATAGAGCTCGGCCCTCTTGTAGCAGCTCGATTCCGCTGCGCTCCTCGTAGGGCTTGTTCTTGAACCCCGATGACCAGGAGCTTCCTTCTGCGTGCGCGATGAAGTGGCCACCGAAGCGCTTCTTGTGGGCCAGACTACCTCAGCCTGGCTTGGCCTCCACCTCCTCTTCAGTCCGCGACCAACTACCCTTCTCCGTGCCCAACCTTCATTTCCTTGTCCACCAGCTTACGACCTTCTTTGCCTGCCTCAGCACCTCCACGCGCTAGAGCTTTCCCGCAAAACCTCGGGCTCTTTCTCACGCCTATCAACGGGTCGATGCGCCCATTTCGGCTTTCAAACGGGCTGGGATGCCTCACGCGTGAGGCGATCTGTGTTGAAAAGAGCTTGCGCAAAAGGCTCTTGCGTGCCTGTGAAAGCCTCGAGTTTGTTCCCGCGCTGAGCGCCGTTCGACGCTTGGAAGGACAAAGTCGGAGCGCAAGTGCAGTTGCCAGAACATTTCTTATAGGCTCATCTGGTTTCACGCATAACTGCTTTCAAAGAAAGCTGCCTATAGCAGCAACGAACAACCTGCGCGTGACTTCTCAACAGGGCTAGGGGGCTCAATGGCAAGCGTAAAGTGCTCCATCACGCCAGTCCAGCCCATTCCAGCCACGTCATTGGACGGCCCCCTCTGCTCGACTTTCCGGCAGTCACTTTCCCAGCATCATTTGCTCAAGCTCGCATTTGCTCTGGTGGTTCTTTTGAGCCTGACCGAGGCGGGCAGCGCACAGCGTTTGTAATTGTTGTATCATCACACCACTCGATACAATACAAACAATAATCAACAAATAACATAAACAGGAACAATATTATATGACAAATCAATAGAATAAACCAAACAACTATGATAAGATAAGCACATTATTACATGATAATGGCACAATGAATCATAGAAGGGCGTAGTAATGAAATCATACTCTAACTAAAGGAAGTCCGCAGATCAATATCAGAACCCGCCGCAAACACTATGTACGTCTGATGTTCCAGTCTGTCAGACAGACTGTCTGCCTGTGCGTGTGCATGTCTGCTTGCCTGTCTGCTTGCCTGTCTGCTTGCCTGCCTGCTTGCCTGTCCGTCTGTCAATCTGTACGTATGTACATATGTACGTACATATGTCTGTCTGTCTGTCTTGTCTTGTCTTGTCTTGTCTTGTCTTGTCTTGTCTTGTCTTGTCTTGTCTTGTCTTGTCTGTCTGTCTGTCTGTCTGTCTGTCTGTCTGTCTGTCTGTCTATCTGTCTGTCTGTCTGTCTGTCTGTCTGTCTGTCTGTTTGTCTGTGTGTCTGTCTGTCTGTCTGTCTGTCTGTCTGTCTGTCTGTCTGTCTGTCTGTCTGTCTGTCTGTCTGTCTGTCTGTCTGTCTGTCTGTCTGTCTGTCTGTCTGTCTGTCTGTCTGTCTGTCTGTCTGTCTGTCTGTCTGTCTGTCTGTCTGTCTGTCTGTCTGTCTGTCTGTCTGTCTGTCTGTCTGTCTGTCTGTCTGTCTGTCTGTCTGTCTGTCTGTCTGTCTCTGTCTGTCTGTATGCTTCCATGCACACACACAATGAGATGTTCTTCCCAAAGCCTCAATCCGAAATACACGTTCAGGTGGGGCACATTCTGGAATGCCCAATACAACACAAACACGGTCGTCTGATGACAGAACGTCGCTGCAACACAATTCTCACTGTGTAAACAATTTCGATTCACCAAACACACACACACACACAAATGTCACATATATATATATATCGTACCCTACATATATATACATATATATATATATACATATATAGATGTTAGAAGTGAAAACACAGCACCCTTGCTTTGCGCATCTTGCAAGGACTCCAACACAAGTTTCATGTTGCATTCCCAGGGCTGATCTGCACACCCGTGTCTTCGAATATGAGCCGGATAGAGAAGGAAAAAGCAGCCGACAGCTGGCCTTTGAAGTTATCCTCCTGGCCAATGGGCAGCTGGACGGGTGCGCAATTGAGACCTCACGATCCGATGCGAACGCAATTCGCTCAGAATGGCTCAGCTCCAGTCTGGCTGCAACCATTGGCTCCTGTTGTCTAATACGGTGGTTGTAAAGGATAAATCAAAGGAAAAACTCCGTGTTTTTGCTTTCTTGTTTTTGCGGGGGTCCCCCAAAAAAGGCACACCCACAGAGGTGTCTCTGTTGGGTCCAGAAGCAACGGAGGCTAATTTGGAGTAGGGACATGGCATTCAAGGGGGATGTCTAGCTACCTGCAGAGTTTCAAAATCGAGAAGAGGCAACTTAAGTCGCTTAAGCCTTCCAGTGGCATGCCAACGGTTGAGGGCAGGGAATCACAGCATTCGCAAAGCCCACCAAAGTGGGGGCCATTCAAGCATGAAACATGCCTCAACTGGTAAGCCGAGCATGGCCATGAAAAGGATTGCGCTTCAAGGTCGGACTATTTGGCTCTAAACAAGCTGCATCACAAAGGTTCCAGCCAACATAGCAAACAACAAGACCTTTGTGTCATGCACGGAAAATCCCTGGCTCAAGTGGCGGCGCAGCAAAGCAAAGCAGCAAGTTGCGAAATGCAGCAACCATACAAACATCATCAAACATCAGTTGCCATTCATTGGCGACACAAACGTTTGAAGTTGCAAAAAGGTGACCAGCAGTCCTTCCCTGATATGGAATCCGACCAGCCCCCCTCCACCAAAAAAAAAACATGTCTTCCCACGGGCTCCCTTCACTTTGCGATTGGTATCATGCGTTATGGCAGTCGACCAAATCATTATGCAATGTGACTGAGTCGGCGCTACAAGCTGAAAACCGCATGTCACATCCTACACTACTGGTAATTATGAAACGTTCCGACCTACGCTCTGAATATGTCGTGCTGAGGTTATCACCATTGGATACATTGAAGTCATGCAGCCCCTGCGTGAGGATGAACCTGGAGCGGACTCAATCCTAAGATATCCACAAACAAGAAGCAAACTCCATGTGTACTTAGCTGCTGCAAACCAAAACACATATTTATTGGTATCTGCGCAATGTGTTGCCTGCCGTTCTCCGCTCCCCAAGCCGATGGCACGCGCAACTCGGGGCTCCCTGCCCAGCTTCTTCCGGATCTGGCCTAAGACCTGAAGCCACAATTTTCCGAGAAAAACACATGGTGATCACGGAAGGCTGTATTGCTCCATGGGCTCTACAAGTACTATTCAATCCAGTACACTCGCATTTGTTTAGCCGAGATTGAGTCGGTGAACATACCAGGAGCAACTTGATAAACTTGTCATGATCAAACAACCCAACAAAGAGTCCAATTCAGAAGTGAATTCTCCCCGGTTTCAAGGCAAGCTTGCTGCTTTCTCAACACCTGCTGCATCTTAGCTGTAAAACATCTGGTATGTGCTCTCTGTTGTGTGGGGATGCTTCTGCAATCTGACAACGCGGTGCGCTGGGCTGGACTTGGTTAGTAAACCAACATGCGTTGCTGTATAAAACGGCTGGGGCCTACTAAACTGATTCCTGACATCACAAGATGATTGACATCACACAATGATGAAAGAACACCATGGCTGGGTTTGTATGACCCACTGAAGGAGAGCATATGCTTGATTTGTCCTTTCAGCACATACTATATCCTTCTCTTTCAGGTAAAGCTTGTTGCAAATTGGTTCATCTAACTGCTCACGAGGGCAAAGCAACATCTTGTCCCTCGACAAGCCCGACGCATGGAAAACACATAGGCAACGCATAACAAAGGGGAAAAACAAAAACAAAAAAAACAACCAACAACCTTGCAAACAAGAACAGTCTACGCAACACACAGCCATGTTTCCCGCAGGACACCCAAGTTCCTAGTGGATGCTTGTGGACCTGTGGGTGTGTTTTGGACGTCCAATGGACATCAGTTCATCGGAGAGCTCTAAAATGATAATGCTTAATGATTACAGGGCTTTGCCAGGTTTGGCCGAACAAAAACTGATTCAGAAACCGCCAGAGCCAGTCACCATAGTCATACCAACCTCCCTGAGTAATAGAGCATTTTCCAGCACAAACAAGAAATACTGAAGTTGCATTCTACTCCTCTGCAGGCCTTTTGGGCGCTTTAATGCACTTCCAAATTGGTTGTTCCAAATGCTTGTCGACCTTGGCGGGTAATTATAAATATGGGGTCAACGTTACACATCTGCACTGTCCCCGGCGAGGCTTGAGGTCTCGGCCAAGAAAGGGTCAGAGCCGTATCTGTCCAGCTTGTTGATGAAGACGATGCGAGGAACCTGCCCGGCCAGCAGGGCATGAGATTGTGCCATCGAACAATCTGGAGTCCAAAGCATTGACGGCAAGAACTCGCAAGGTCTCCTCTACGCTGATGACTGGGAACCCTAGATTCATTGCACTGTCGATAGTAAGTAAATAGGTGGACTCCCCCTGACGGCCTTTCACTTTGCTCGATTCATCCTGGGTTCCCGTTGATCCACCGCAAGCATTGCCTACTGTCGCGGCGTTCAAATGGGTGAAACACTTCCAAAAATTGGGCAAAGCTAGTTCATGGTGAAGCAAGCTACTTAATGGTGAAAGTCACGGCAACCTGCCGTCCTTTGCCAACAAAACCACAACAGCTCATATCCTTTCCAGCCTCTCTTCCATATATGCTTGTCATGTGGACACCAGCCCATAACAACAAGTCAGATTTGCATCTGATTGCTTCAATCATCCAGGATCGTGCAGTTGGAGCTAGCGCACAGAATATTTGTAAGGAACTTCTACAGGAAATTAGATTTGCTTAGACTGGGCTTATCCAAGCCTAGACTGGGCTTATCCAAGGCTTGTCCAAGCATAGAAATCATCAAAATCTTAAATTGGGCTTAAATTGGGCTTGTTTTAGATTAAACACGCTTGAATGCCCCTTACACATGCTTAAATCCCCCTTAAACCGGCTTAGGCCAGATTCCCAAAACCTTCCCATTTTAACTTCCTGGTGAATATCCTGAAGATTGTTTCTTTGACTATCCTGTCAGCTCTGAAGCAGCTAGTGCTGTGACACAAGCACAAAAAACACACACACACACGCAAACAAACACACACAAACACACACACACACAAACACACACACACAAACACACACACAAACACACAAACACACAAACACACAAACACACAAACACACAAACACACAAACACACAAACACACAAACACACAAACACACAAACACAAACACAAACACAAACACAAACACAAACACACACACACACACACACACACACACACACACACACACACACACACGCACACACACACACACAAAACAAACACACACACAAACACACACACACACACACAAACACACACACAAACACACACACACACACACAAACACACACACACACACACAAACACACACACACACAAACAAACACAAACACACAAACACACACACACACAACCACACACACACAACCACACACACACAACCACACAAACACAAACACACAAACACAAACACAAACACACAAAAACACACACACACACACACACACACACACACACACACACACACACACACACACACACACACACACACACACACACACACACACACACACACACACACACACACACACACACACACACACACACACGCGCACACGCACACGCAAACACACACAAACACAAACACACACACAAACACAAACACACACACACACACACACACACACACACACACACACACACACACACACACACACACACACACACACACACACACACACACACACACACACACACACACACACACACAAACACACGCACACACACACACACACACACACACACACACACACACACGCACAACCACACACACACACAAACACACAAACACAAACACACACACACACACAAACACACAAACACAAACACACACACACACACACCACACACACACATCTGTACATCTATCAAGCCCTGAGAAGTATGGAGAATAGATGTTGTGTGAGATTAGGCGAATACTAGGCACATTGCAAGCAACTTATGCAACGGAACCTGCCAGCCTCCAGTAACTCAAGTTGAGTACCTCTCCAATCCCTCTGACACTGGTTAGTTGCCTATCATGGTTGTGATAGAGGCGTTGATTGGAAGCTTCCCTCATAGCGAAGAGAAACTATAAACTAGAATGGTCAGTAGGGATGTTGGGCGAGCCATATGATTGCTATGAACAAGGCAACTGCTCTTGAACCGATACACGGCGCACCTCGTATCGCTTCATCTGTCTGTCCACGGTGATGGTCTGACTCTGTACCTGCGCCGTCCAAGGCAGGTTCTCCTACCTTCCCAGGTTTGTCTGGCTGGCAGCGTCTGGACAAATTCTGCTTGTGGCTTCAGAGATGTCAGCAATGAGTAAGCCCCAAAGCCTGAAACTTAACAAAGCACACTGTCATGGCTTGTGGCAATATCCGTGCCACCTTCAAATGGTCGCTTTGGGATGTTCTGCACATTGCCCACCATTGCAGTCCATGTGAATTCGGATGATTCCCAACCAAGCATGAGCGAGATCGTTTGCCCCCAAAAATGGGGCGATCCATGTCGTAGCTGAGGCCCACGCCCCGCCAACCCCACAGCAAATGAGAACTGCGCCGTCTAGCACCCGCAGGGCCCGCTCCACCTGTGCAGGGCCGTGGCAGTACGGTCTTCAGTGGTCTCCCTACTTGTGAATCTGCCGTAGTCCGTACACGTCTTACTGGAACAAACATATTGGTTCCGCTGTGTCAGGCAAGGGGCAAACCGGGGCAGCTCCTCTTTTAGATGGCTTCCCTTGGCTTTATCCTCCTAACCTATCCAAAAAGAAGTAGGTTGCGTTCTTGTGAAAATATGCTTTCGACTTCCTGCTCATCATGCACAACATGGGTCCCGCCTACCCCAACTCCCTTCTTCAGGGAGGATCTTCGGTTGCCCCAGGCAAACCGCCGCCAAGGGTGCAGAAGGACCCATGACAGCCCCGCCTCAATGGTGAAGTCTACGTGGCCAGGCGTGTCAATCAAGTTCATGTGATAGTCCTCACGCAGCACCAACTTTGCTTCACGGTTAGGAGCCCTCCCACAGAACAACATGAATTTGCTTTCGCAACTGGTGACCATCAAATGGTTGGGTTCGCGTTGAGTTCTTTGAACACCCAAACATCACGGGGGTTCCGTTCCCAGTTGGCAAATGACTGTACAGCCTTCTTAATCTGCTCAAGGATTATAGACAGTCCTCAAATCAGCGACCTGTCCGCACGTTTCTACTCCAAAGCCACCTAGGTGCTGTGCTGCTTGTTTTGTGGCAGCCTCTCCTTCCGATTAACACTCGAATGAAGTTATAAATTGCAGACACATGCTGTGTGTTCGCAGGGTAGCGCAAATGCCATGAATGCAAACCATGGTGTTGAACAGCTGCAAACAAAATCAGCTTCACGGAATCTGTAAACCATCTGCCAGACCTCTGAAAAACTTTTGCTGGATCGTGCGAACAGGTGCTGACATGAAATCTCATGAAAGCTCGTGGCACAAAGAATCGTGGGGCACAAAGCACTGTGCTTCGCAGTACTTTCAAATAGATGGAGCGGTGCGTGTCCAGGGCCCATGCTCCGAACCGCACCGCATACGTATTGCCTATTATAATTCAAAATAGATCATCACAGTGGCGCCTATACAGGCTACCTTCATCTTGGCAAATTGAAGCCAGGAGCAACTGTCAAGGGCTAACTTCGTCCTGGTCGTCTGCTTTCCAGGAGCAGTATGTGGCTGCTGATGTGATGGTGATACCTGCATGGCAAACACGCATGGCCAGGCACTTGATCTTCGACTCTGCACAACGCATGAGCGCAAATATGCTCTGTGCTCTTTTTTCATGTAAAAGCTACTAAAGGAAGTCACATATGAATAAATAACAGGTGCACATGGCTCTTGATTGGCTTGATACAGGCCCTCCAATTGGCGGCTGCTCTTGCACTCACCTTCTTCTGCGCTAGATACTTGTCGTGAACAAAGTCTGTGCTCTTGGTTCACACAACCGCAGGGAAGTTGAATCCTGGTGTCATCTGGTGTCTCAAGCCGAATTTGTCGCAATTTGAACTTTGCAGTTGGGCTCTCTGCTCCCCCCATCCTCGCCTGCCCTAAGTTACAAACACAGGTCGCTGGCGATGTCAAACACCTTCAGCCAACCTCCTGCCAAACCAAGGCCAAGCACCTGCACCAAGTGTTGCCTTGCTCATCTGGATGAGCCTTTCAGCCTTCAGTCGTCTTATCAGAAACTTGATCTCAACGCCTTTGAGCAAGAGAAGGAAGCTTCGGTTCCAGGCACTGGACACCCCACCGCGGCAAACAACTGCTGGATAGGAGACTGCTCAACAACTGAAAATCAATGGCCTGTCCTGGAACCAAGTGGACCATACTCCAATCGATTTAAACGAAAGCAAAGATTCACCCATGGTTTGGTGCAGCAAGCCGCAACATCAATAACTTGCCATATTGCAGAACAAAAGCGTATTATAACTTGACAAACTAGAGAAACACTCTGCGCGTGCTGAAGCCAAGTGCAAATGGACCCGGAAGCACTGGAGGCAGCTTTTTCGCACTACGCAAAGGACAGAAGTCCCAACTCTTCCTCCTCACAGTCCTGGCTTGCGAATCTGGCTTGCGGTCAGCCGAGTGAGTCGCATTAGCATGGCCACTGGTACGATTGTCAATCAACTCATGCCGGACTCCCAATAGAAATGCCACGACAATCCTGAACACGCGAGACCTCTCAAAAAAAACAAACACATGAAACACACATGTCTCCAGGATGTAGTTGGCAAAAAAGACAAATCAGCTTCATGCTAATCCGCCAATCCCTGGAGCAATGGCTAACATGGCGACAGCAAATAAGCAAAACACCCGGTCCCCCAATTAGATCCTACTAGCTGAACACCCAACATCTGTTAAAGCCTCACTTTCCCTTCCTGCCAGCATGCTTTCAACACGACGCTGCCAACACATTGGCATTCAACCTTCTGATCACTTCTTAAGATTGTGTGCACGTCTGGCTGTCCAACCTATTCACAGGGAACAGCAACTGCATGACTGGGCAGGCCATGGCGCAGGGAGAGGTATGAATGTGTGTGTGTGCGCTTCATCATGCGGTGGACGTGTTGCGCAAGGCATGATCTCATGCACAACCATAGTGCCTCAAGTGTTCGTTCTTTGGCACCATATGAGCCTCCTTGCTCGTTAAGTAAGTGGCCAGTGGGAAAACCTCCACTCTGAAGGGCATGGCTCCTTAGGTAACTTTGAACTGGATTCAATTGGCGTACGCTTAACATGGACAACGAACAGGCGTCCTCGCATTTACACACAAGGGCAAGACAGAGGGTGAAATTGGAATAGCCAGTTTGCTGCCATCGTCTGTTCTGTGGACTTTAGAAATGATGCTGCAAACCCCGCTGTTTCACGCCGCCCGCTCCATCGCAGTGTCCAGGAAGGGCTGTCTTCTCTGGAAGCACATGCCTGCCGGACAGCAGCTGCGGCACGCTGCTTTTGAGGGTCAGGCTCGAAAGGATTGACCACCACAAGTTGACATGGACAAGTGGACACCGGATTAAGTCGTTCGTGGGGCAATCAAAGTATGAATTCGAATATGCTTGCCTGAGCCGCCAAGTGCCAGGCGTCTCACACATCTAGCAGGCCACCTGCCTTATCCAATCGATACGGAGAAAAGCACGGTAAAAGTGACCTAAGACTGATCAATGCTAATGAAAATTGATGATCAAACAAATGTTCATACAAGTAATTGTTCATTTCTGATCCAAAGTTGCCAGTCATGCGAACTGCCAACATATCCAACTACCGTCCAACAGGCTAAGGTGGTAGTTTTCAAATTCCCCCAAAGAACGCTCATCGAAAAGAGTCCTGACAGCTCCATGCTGGCCCAATGGAGCAACCGAATATCTCTGTGAGGGTCGCACCTTTCCAATCTCCCGTACAGTCCGGCCTCGCACGAAGACAAATGCGAAGACCAAGATGAAGGCCCAGTTTGCCAGGAAGTATGCGATGGAGAAGACCTGAATCCGCATCCAGTGCGGGTGATGCCAGATTCTGAATCCACACCAAGTGCCCTGTCTCTGCAAAATAGTCTGCCCGCTGCATTTCAACGATGAAACGATACACAATGACACACGCAGCCTATGTTTGGCAGAGAGTATGTATTGCACTAAAATATCCATAGGTCTTACATGATCTGTCAACTCTAGTGGGAAAGATTGACACTAAGCAGCACCATTCGTTCTGATGACAAGCAACATTCTTTGCCCTTTGTAAAAGACTCCCAGAGTTCACGCATGCACAGGAAGTGGGGGCATGCCTAGTGACTGCAACTACTGTTGTAGCTGTTATAAGCAGGGAGCCCATTTCAAATTTCGAGTTGTCAAGCACAGGTCATCTCCGAGCAGTCCCCCTCCATAGAACCTGTCTTGTTCAATCACAAAACCGGAGGGGTAAGGCAAAGCGTCGTTAACGCCTCAGTATGCCTCAGTCTCCGAGTGAGTCACTGGGTGACGGTCCCTCCGTGGATTTCTCCGCTTCTGGCTGGGGTTCCCGCTGGCATCGAGAAGGCCTCGGAGAACGGCTTTAGGCCCGCGGGGTAATGGGTTTGGATCAGGTGGCTGTGGGATAAAAAATAGATACCCAAAATGGAACCTTGGTAGATGGAAACATGGACGAAAACCTGCGGTCACCTAGTGGTTTAATTTTGACCCACACCCAGGTGGAAAATCCAAAGGGCTCTCCTAACAACGCAGAAGTGGTGCTCGGAATGCGCATGAAGCAGTCGCTGTCAGAATCATACCTTCTATGTTTTGCACGGCCCTCAATTCGTCCAGCTCAGGCAAACCTCGGCTTGGGGTTCCGGGCAATGCGGGTGAAGAAGGTCGCGATGACGGACACCTGCGCTCGACTTTCAGCTGGCTCTTGCGCAGTGGATATGCATGAGTCAAATGAAATGAGTATGTTTAGTATGGTCAGCATGCCCAGCATGCTCCACCAACCTGAACCAAAGGACCCTCAAGTAAGAATCCTCCATTCTGGCATGAATCTGTCGATTTAGCCCCGCGTAAGCTCGTCATACTGGGTGCAAAAGCGTGAACCTTCCTCTGTGGCCCCCCTATGCCCATTGGCGTCCATCTGAAGGGTCAAATCAGCTAGGCCTTTTTGGCTTTGTCATCTCTGGTGGGGAACGAACGGAGAAAGCAAGTTGAATAACACAGACACTTCCTAACAACTGGACGTACCCAGCTTGGGCCAGCTAGTCAGGTATTTTAAGTGGTCAACATCAGAGTGATGTCCATTTCTTTGTGGGGACCCTTTGCAGGCTGGTATAAAAAAGAGTGTTTCAAGTGGTCAACATCAGTGTGTGATTGTACCCTTTTCAGGCTGGTCTAAAACGAGAAGTGCGCAAAAACGCCACCCCACGTGAATAAGCTTAACGCATCTGCTTACACGTCGCGATCTCAGTACTCCGCCTGGCAGCGGGACTGGTCTTCAGTCACCCGCAGCGTGCACCGGCCAGCTTCACCACCTCACCCAATGAGTCCAAAGTCTGATGTTTTGAACCCAACCTTTTGAAGTCCATCTTAAAAAGCGAACAGCTCAGAAAAAGATCCTTCTACGCTTCGATTTTGAGACCCCAAATCTCGAAGAACTGGAATCCTCCTTGGGGCAGTTTCACTGCATTGCTTTTGTGTCGCCAACACACATTTCACCAACGGAACACGGCCAACGAGCTATTGAAAGGCAGCATTCCCCGAAACCGTCTCTGTTGGGAGCACTTCTTTGCGCAGCAAAACGACCGGAGAACGTTGCGAACGGTGGGGCCCCAGGCTTCGGGTTTGAGAACCGAAGGAAGTGTAGTCGGGGGCAATGGTCAGGAGCGCGACACCTTAGCTCTGCACTCTACGCAGAAAGAAACAAGTTTTCCCCTCGGATCCCAATGGCCTCACCTTGGTCTGCTGACCAACACCCTCCATTCTAGTTTGCTGGAAAGAACTAGGGTTTCTACTGCGCTGTGTACTCGGGATCTGTTCAACACTTTTGGGCTAAGTGTAACCCTACGCCTACATCTGTTGCCCTCCAGGATCCTTGTTGTCATTGGCAAGCCAATGCGCGACAGCGCCTTACATGGTGACACATATTCATACATATATATATATATATGTATTTATTATATACATATATATATGTATATTATGTATGTAAATATAATATTTGAACACAGAGCCTGTCAACAACCAGAACATTGAAACTAAGAATCCAGCCCACCGTTAGACATAATTCTAGCTATGACTGCATAAAACTCAAAGAAAGGTATACATTCAACCCTCAAACAGGCCTGTTGAAAGACCCTAACGGGTTTCGACCATCTCTTGTTGCTTGCGTGGAATATTCTCTTCATGGGCCTCCACCTGCATTGACACAAGGGACTTCTAAAAAAGAACAAAACGAGTGTTACGGGTGTCATCTTCAAATCAGCCGGAAAGAAAAGGTCATTGTGCTAACGGTTAATATGTTGCCTTTGATTGTTGAGGCCCGACAGGCTTGAAGACGCGTCACCCCGAAGCAACTACCTAGATGCTGCTATGTCCAGCGGCGCATCCTATCATGACATATGAGGTTGACAAGAAAAGATATGCGTCACCAATATGTGCACTAATTAAGCTGCAAGCAAGGGCATGCGGCCCACGGTCAGTATCAATGGTACCCATTGAACACATGAGAACTTGGTAAGTGAGAAATTGCTGTTGTGTGGGCCACACCATTCCCGTCTCCCAACAGCAAATGATTCGTATTCACGGTTGCTCATATCAAATAATATGTTGTAAAGGAAATTCACTGATTTTTGCCCGGTCTTCCAGAACATTGAATTGAAGCAAACGAAAAGGGAGTGTCGGGAAAGCTGAGGTTTGTGCAAGCGATGTTTGACTGGGCTGCGAAGAAGTGTCACCATCTGCACATGTGACTGAGTGCTGCATCCGATACCAAAGCGACCAAAGCCCATTGACATTGGGTTCTACTAAGATGGTTCATTATGGTTCTCAAGGTTGATATAGGCCTTGCTATGATCCTTGTTAAACAGCCTGCTACAATGGCCACTATGGGTTTTGGGTGCTGATATGTCCTCCAATCTCCAATGACGAGACGCCTTCTAAGAGACCCAAAGAAGATTGTCGCAGGCTTCAACAGGGTTGTTCAAACACTCCAGTGCAAGCGACGCAAGTTGGTTTCTGCATGGGGTGAACACATGGCACCAAACTGCACTCATACATGTCTACCAGACTTTAGGCTAGCCAGCTTGCTCAAGGCTCTGAGGCAGGCACACAAGGCCAACAAGATGTAGGCCATGGCATTGCACATCACCAGCCTCGCACTGTGAGTGTACTTTTGCTAAAGCAAGAGTTCAGGAGCGCAGGGAAGACTGCTTGCTGCAAAACCGCGGGTTCCTGCTTCCCTTCCATTAGCTTCCCTTCCTCTCATTATTTTTCTGTAATTGAATTCCTTCTGAATGAGACTCGGTAAAACCCGTCACCGACTCATGGCATCATGGCTTGACCAGCCAAACCATTCTACGTAGGTGTTCCAGGAGCTATCCCTGGCCGAGCTGATGTCTTGAGCCATTTGAAAGGTGCCCCTGCGCGAGGCGACTGTTTTTTTTGAATGTGTCTCAGAACCTGGGCCAACTTTGGGGATAGTAAAGGCAGGTAAAGCGGCACCCGGCCTTTTTGGCACATGAAGGTCCTCGACCGTTCTCTTAGTCACTTAGTATATGTCATTAAAAGTCACACAACTCAACGTGTGTTTGCCGACTATGGACAAGTAGCGTGGGCAAGCCATGGGAGGAGCATAAAGGCACGCAAGCATCAAATGCAAGAAGGAACGGACGAGCCGCGCAAACTACCGTGGACAACTTGCAGAAAGGGGCGATGAAAACCGGCCTTCCTTGTTGTATGATATGCGAACAACTTGACAGTTCTTACAGCCTTTAGCCTGTCAGGACCTGGGACCTCTCTGTGGATCTCTCTGGACCTCTGTGAAAACCTGCGGAATTCTGTGAGTTCATGTAAAGAACCAAAGAGAAAACATGAGAAACAGGCGCACCCGCTGAAGATCTGCCAGCGCTTCTCCTCCCCCGAGCATCGGCCGAGTGGCAGAGCTTGCGGCGCGGACTTCCGTGCGCGCAGCGTATAGACGCTGAGGCAGAGGAGACGAATGTCCAAGGCCACGATGCCTGTGCCGGGCCGGGCGGCTCATGCCAAATGCAGCGAGGCGCCTCGTTCAAAGGCCGGCTCTTCCCAGCAGAACGCTGGGCTGCATGGGTTGGCTCAAGAAACCAAAAGAGAAACCACAGCCGAGGTTTCCTCCAATGGAAAGCCCAACGTGAACAAATGCAACTGCTCAACCACATCATTTTTGACTGGAGCCCTGCTTGTGGTCCAAAAAGGACCTAGATACAGAGATGCAACAAATACCATTGCGTGCCGTTGGTCTCGTGAGAAAATTGAAGAACTCCTTTTCTTCACGCTGCAATTGCGCTGGGCGTTTGTGCTGGTATGGGTTTCACAGCCAGCAAACAATTCAAACGTCCCCAGCCACCTCATGTGGATTTCCTCGGAAACTGCCCGTCCCTTTGCCACGATGCCGAACAAAGTCGCGGCGAAGATGTACAGCACCTCACAACACCGCCATTCAGCCAAAGCAATGTGCCATGTCAGTCAGCTAGCGCTTGCACAGCCTCCTACGTAACGGTCCTTGGAACAAGCTACCAATGACACAAATTCGCTCCTCCTTCCGGGAACGCAGGAGCATTGCACATGTGCAAGGATTGGAGGCCCCATCAGAAACGCCGGACATCGGATCCAAGTAATCTCGGATCAAGGTGAACTAAGCTCCCCGCAATGAGGCCAAGAAACACAAAGTCAACTGGAAAGACGCGCGAGAGCCGTAGGTAGACCTGCGACGCCAAGTGCCATTGTGCCACCGAGCAGCTCTGTGAGGTCCGACTTGCCCCAGTGACGATAGAAACGTCTAGTGGGGGACCAGGATTGCTGCCCCAAAAGAGTGTTTGGGGAGTCCCATTTTGGGAAAATACAACAGGTGCCAAATCCCGAGCTCCTTGCCGACATGGTGCAGGAATCGGAAAACCCGCGGACCCGAACATGATTCGTCAATAGTTCGTCAATGGTCCATAGACAAAACATTGACGCACTATTGGCGAACTGTCCTGCTGACATGATGCAAGGTCCGGAAAACGCGCCGACTCGAACATAGTTCATCAATAGTTCGGCAATAGTTCCCTGAGCATCAGCTATTAATTCTAATCAATGAAGTACCATGCGCTTTATCGATATTGATTTGGACTTGTTCTATGTTTTTTATTGTTGTTTTTTGAATTAGAACTGGGGAAGTTCAAGACTTGAAGTGTGTCTTGATAGTTGTGTTGTTGTTCAATGTGTTTTGTGTTGATTATTGTCTTTATTTTGTAACTTTCTGCCGATGTTAACGTTCAAATTGCGAAGTGTTCCAACGCATCGCCCATTGATAGTAACCGAAAAAATCCTATATAGCTTGTTCTATTGGTATCGATGCAGTGTTGTTGTAGTGACTGCAAAATAAGGAACCAGATCTGCATCGCTTGCTTTACTCAGAATTATTCTATTGAAGGAGCTTTGTTCAAATAGTGTTCATCCGTCAATAGCAACATCTAGTCATAGAATCAATTCAACATTTCCTGAAAACCAAGCGTTTGCACCAAGCGCAATCAACTACACATTCAATAAATAGTGCGCTAGACGTTCTGAAAGGTTTTCTTGCAAATGCCGGCACCAGGCACTTTACTGATCAGAATCAACAGGCGATGCTCAGGGAACTGTTGCTGGACTGTTGTCAAACCATGTTCGAACCAGCGCTTTTTCCCGACCTTGCATATCAGCAGGACAGTTCGTCAATAGTTCGTCAATGTTTTGTCAATGGGGCAGAAGTTTGTCGTCAATATATTGTATGAGTGTTGCCTGCATGTTGACGAACTAGTTTCGAACCAGGGGTTGACCATTGACGAACTATTCACGAACTCAATCAAGCAAGCGGCCACATGTCCCAATTGTTCTACCTGAAACATGATAGATAAGCATCCCAAAACAAGAGATCTTCGGGGGGGGTCGCTTACACCCATGAAATCGACCTCACCCCAGGATGTACTTAGCTCCGAATTTCAGATGTCAATTAATTCGTCTGGCAGACCGACACCTCGCTCTTCACTGGTTTGACGTAGGGAATCAGCCATTCTTCTGCCCAAAGAATTCCACTTGACAACAATCGAATAGACAAGGGCGCAGAATGCCGGGATGAACGTGCATGTCTCCGGGCCTCATCCGCAGGGTTGTAGACTTGTCGTTCCTCTCGCCGCTCGGAAGGATTGAGAAAAGTGAGACGCTTGGCAACCATTTCGAGCACACTTGGATCAACAATCCGAACTCAATGACCTAAAAGCTTAAGACAGAAAGCTTCATCGTGAACACGTTTCACTCAAGGCTGGGTTGCCACGTGATTTCTGGAGAACAGAAGCTTTGCAATGCCACGAAGCCTCACTATCAGTGACAACTGCTCCGGAAATCAGCCACTGCCTGGGGGTTGGTTGGTCGACACATGCCCTTTGTGGGGCCCTTGTTCCAAATTGGCCCGGGGACCAAAAAGGGTGGATCTTGTTTGACAAGCGCCCATTTCCTTCTTGCTCTTCTCGCCATGGCATCAGCACCAAACATATCAGCTCGGGATCTCTCAAAATAGGGGTCCTGCTAAGGTGGCTCTTCGCGCCTTGTGAGAAGAGTGCGGTTTCCTGAGAGTTGCTGACTTCTCGCTGCGCCTGGAGCGTGTACCCGCAAGCCCAGCCGCAGGGGGAGTGCAGAAGTCGATCCACCAAGGTCAGCAGCAGGGACAAGACCACTAGAAGGCTCAGCGACATCATCACAGAGCCTGTCGCAAGCGGGAAAATGCGGGAGATGCCTCAATCGGGATACATCGGAGGCGTCCCCACCCCCCCTGGCCCCGGCGCGACGAATTTTGAGGACTTTTTATTCATTACCCCAGCGCATGGCACTTCGATTCAACAAAATGGTCCGTGTGCAAGTAGCCTGACAACTGTTTGGCCTGAGCAAGCATCCACCGACTCAAAAGTATGAGTCGCTCTTTGCTTAAAGTCTTGCGTCATGAAACATGGGTCAAATGGCACAGGTCTCGCCATCAACTGCTAGCTGCCTTGGTTGAATCGTTTGAGAAGCTGCACCGGGCATACTTTTCAATCTGTGCCGTTTCAACGTGTGGTGCCTTCCAGGTACATACCACCAAGGGGTCAAGAAGGAATTAGATCTGCACTTGGGCTGGCCCGATTCCATCTCGCGCCTATGAGTAAGCGGAAGGGCACCAGGCAGCGCCTGAGATGGCACGGACAACAAATGACCCAGCATTGTGTGTTCAAACACCAGAAAACGCCCTGAATTGCTTCGTTTCTGCTTTTTGTGAGAACCCAGGATGCTAAACCACTGGATAATGTCAAGGGTCGCACGGGCATCCTTGACCATCCTGCAAAAACTGTCCACAGGACGGGTATCCTTGGGCAGCCTCAATACTCTGCAAAGGAGGATCCGCAACTGGAAAGGTGTGTTTTGACCAAACTTGCGGCACTCATGGCACCCTGCAATGATGAGTGAGTCGAGTTGGCAATCTAGTCCACAGGCTGACGAAGAAACAACCACGCAAAAATGAGAAGACAAACATATAGAGGGGTAGAGAGAGCGGGCAAGAGACAGAGAGGCAGACAGAGAGAGAGAGAGAAGAAAAAAGACAAGAAGGAGACAGGCAAATACCAATGAACACTAAGTAACACAGCCGACGATTAGCTGGCTTGCTACCTCAGGCCGCGCTGTTCTGCTGTGGAAGCAGGTTTAAGGTGGCCGCTACAGAACACGCGAAAACGCTGGCCATCAATATCTATGAGCGCTCTGAAGTGGCCCACTCAAAAGAAATGCGCAGCAACACCAAACTCATAGTGACAACAACGGAAGCAAAACACATTCTGCAGACATGCCATCTTGCCGGATTGCTTGCCTGATTGCCGGCTTGCCCAGCCCGATATTTCTTGTGCCAGGGGGCAAAAGCTGCGGGATGCAGGCTCCGGCGCGCTGCTCCAGCTCTTGCAGCCTGCGCATTGTTGATAACTAACATCAGTGGTGCTCTTTGCATCAAAGTTACTTGGGTGTGGCTCCAAATTGTTAAGAGCTGGGTTTACGCAGCTTGTAGTCTTTGTTTCCATTTTACCACAAGGCCATTTTGGGTACATCTTTTTGAGCCACTGCCACTTAGCCAAAAAGCGGTAGTGAAAGGTTCCTGGCTTGGGACAATCAAACATGAACCAAATCCGGTGTCCCTCTCATGGTCCATTGCAACTGCTTCGGAGCGGCTAATTTCAGACACTTTGTCTGGCTCACGCATTTGTTGGCAACACGGTTTCTGCAGCGGTCGACGTGCAGGCGCGCCAGTGATCCTGGTAGAAGAAAGGGGCCCGTTTGGGTCTTGAGAGGTTGATGTTTTGTGGGGACACCCAAAAACAGTTTTGTGGGAATACCAAACAAAAGTTTTGTAGGAATACCAAACAAAAGTTTTGTGGGGATACTAAACAAAACTTTTGTAGGAACGCCAAACAAAGGTTTTGTAGGAACACCAAACAAAAGGTTTTGTGGGGGTACCAAACAGAACGTGGTGAGAGCCACTGACCCGGGAAGCGCCTGTAGTTCTTCTGCATGAGGCTCTTGTGCTCCCGCTGCAGTCGGCTCAGCTCCTTCCGGTCCGCCGCCTTCATCCTGGCCGATTTGACGTGGATGCCATTGGCTTCGGCTTTGTGCCTTGGCTTGGAAAATAGCCAAGGAAGATCAATGAGGGGGTCAATTCCGAGCAACTCAAACGGATGGCCTTTGTAACTTTGTTTGTTGACAGAAGTCTTTGCGTCTACATATGCTCCGTGGGGGCAGAAGAAGGCTGACTCTTGCTTGCAGCGTGACCAAACTTGGTGTCAAGTGTGCTTGTGAATGTCGTAGAGCAATTGTAATAGACAGGCCTGTCTACTGATGTGCATCAAGAAAAAAACACGTTGATGAGCAACAGGAATCATAAATAGTTGGTTGAGCTACTTTCTAACGGCTTGTCAAGCTGCACACTGGAGGCATACCATCATAGCAGCACTTTCTACGGAAAGAAATGAGAGACAAGTTGAACTGCGAATACCAAACACCGCTCTGAGGGGCATGTTTTGTCTCATGCTCTGGCCAGATTCTTTGGTATCAAAAGGTGCCAACCTTCAACGTTGCAAACAGTGGCAGCCTTGAATGATGGTTTGCCTGCATGGACAACACCCTCACAGCATTTGACACGCCAAAAAACACACACGCAACAACCCAACTCTGAGAATCGCTCCCCATCCTTGGCATCTTTACAGAGACCCTTAGCCTCATAAGTCCTCGCCCCATGTGTTCATGTCAAGCTCATCTTGTTCCAGCAGGACAATGCACATCATGTCCTCCCCCCCAACCACTCGCCCGGTCCGAGACAGGTCCAAAGAGCCATCCTCTCGAGCCGAATACCGGGACCTTGCGAGGAATCGAGGAATCAGGCACAAAGCAGCCTTTCCTGTGGATGGACAGGAAATGACCTCACACCTGTTGTGGTGTGCCTTCATGGGATTTGTGGTTTTCGGGTTGGCAAATTGCACCGAATAGTGCGGGGGCATGCGTCAATATCGGAAAACCAAGCCGATGATGGTCCAAGGATGGTTGAATAAATGAAAGGTGTACGTGACAATAAAGGCAGGAGAGCCTGACCGTAGATGATCCGAGAGCAAAGCCAAATGGCATGGGGTCGATTTGTTTAGCCTGGAATTCATGGCAGAAACGTTGCCAGTGCGGGAACATTCTGCTGCAGTGAGCCAACGCATACGGTGACGAGCAAGGCCTTGATGCATCTTTCAACAGCACGCATGTACTCCCTTGTAAGGGTTGCAGCTCCCTTAGCGCGGGGCTTGACCAATGTCAGGGGAAGTTGCAAGTAATTCTAAGCTCCAGACTGAATGGACCGGTACTTCTCCTTACACGCAAATCACTCAGGGTGATTTGAAAATGGGAGAACTGATAGTTGACTGGCAAAGGGGCTACAACCCCAACATCCTTCCTGCTGTGGGCCAAAGGATCCAATTCTTTTGCTTCACACGCTGATCAAGTTGGCCAGCCACTGATGCTCAAACAAGCCAGCTTGGAACATGGAAGAAACATATTACTCGTGCTGCTGCAGCAAAGGAAAGCAATTTTGCACTTGCAGCCAAGCGACGCGGATGCTGGCGATTGAGCTTTCCACATCATGTCGTTGCTCTGCTGGCGACTGCTTGCCCCTGCGGTTTGTCATGAAGCGCCACTGCTGTGCATTCTGGTAACGGCCCAATTTGACTTGGGGATGCACCAAATGGCCCTTTACACGAAAAAGTGACAATAATTAAGAAATGCAGACGGCAAAACGGACCAAACACCCCCCGGATACGTTCAGCAATGTCATGCAATGCCGCCTGATCCAATCAAAAGGCATTGCTGCCAATCCGTAGGCCGTGTAAGTCGCCTCAGCCATGGTCAGGTCTTGCGTTGCAGTCACCAGCTGAAACTCGCTGGCGCAGGAGCATTGCTTAGGGTCTCTCCCCCCTGTCAGCTGCAAGATTGAGAGCTTTCTGACTGGATTGGTGGTGCGAACCGAAGTCACCCCGTGTCAATCCCGGTGAACCGTCATAGCCTAGGCCATGGCCTGCTCTCATGAGCTGTGCTAAGAGCGGATCTTCTTGCATCCAGGTTGCCCAGCCCAGCACACCAGCCAGAGTCAAGCAGGCTATGGCAAAGGAAATGGCGTTCAAACCTGGCCGCAAAGAATCACGCAAGCACCCTCCGTGTGCAACGAATGTATTACAACATGTGCATAAATTTGCGTGTATGAACGGCTTACTTCAGTCGAATGATTCATGCATGTGCCACGGTTGCCTTAGTGTTGTCTCGAGGCTGCAAACCATCATCGCTGCATGACACATCCAGGCCAACAAAAGTGAACGCTAACCAAACAACATACCTATGACTTTCTCGGAGTTGGACATCTCAAGAGTATTCCTAAAATGACGGATTCGGCTCCACACGCCATCCGGTCTGCGCAAGTAATCAATCATTGCTTGTACCTTCTAAGAATATGGCCCAAGCTTGTCACGCGACAATGAGTTGCTTCTGCATGTGGTGGCTTGCTTTGTAGTTGCCTTGGTTCAGCAACTTTCCTCGATTGATGCCCGCTGTGGTTATCTTCATCGCAATTTGGGGCATGCGTCAACATCAAGGACACCTGCCAAGGGTCCTTCCCTTACATTGCCAACATGGGTCCACATCACCTCAACAAAAAGCCCAATACCCCTGCATTTGCGACTGGCAAAGACCTTTGGCTGGGACTTCTGCTATTGAGCCACGGCCATTTCGCAAATCCGAATGCGCCTCTGTGCTGAACATCCAGCAAGTCGCTGGCCCACCTGCGCATGGGTTCCGTTGCGGCGTGCCGAAACCAACAGGCACCACGCAATAAGACAAGCAAAGGACCCCATTCAAAGGACAGCCTCAAATGGCCGTGGGTCAAAAATAGGGTAACCCAAAAAATGGCTTCCAACATGGACCAAAACCTGCGGTCCAATTCCTGCTGTTTCCTTGTTTTTGACCCATAAGTCACCAAGACATCGGAAGGCCCACCTCACGGCGCGTTCCTCGCTTTGTAGGACGCCATCGAAGCTCTCCTTGTGCCCAGGTCTGAAGTTCAGACTGACGATCAGGAGCACTGTCACCTCATTGGCGATGGATGTACCACGATATTAGCATCAGATATGATGCAGAGAAAGCGTATCCCTCGGAGACTACCTTTCTTCAGTGCGCTCGTTTGAGCCCTTAGTCGGGTTGCCAAAAAAAGGAAGAGTAGTGTCCTGCAGTCTCATGTTGATAGATTGGAGGGTGGCCCGTCTTACCATTGTGCCAACTTGCCAACGGTATCCACGAGAAAAGACAACAACCACAAGAACAAGAACAAGAACAATAACAAGAACAAGAACAAGAACAAGAACAAGAACAAGAACAAGAACAACAACAACAACAACAACAACAACAACAACAGCAACAGCAACAGCAACAGCAACAGCAACAGCAACAGCAACAGCAACAGCAACAGCAACAGCAGCACCAGCACCAACACCAACACCAACACCAACACCAACAACAACAACAACAACAACAACAACAACAACAACAACAACAACAACAACAACAACAACAACAACAACAACAACAACAACAACAACAACAACAACAACAACAACAACAACAACAACAACAACAACAACAACAACAACAACAACAACAACAACAACAACAACAACAACAACAACAACAACAACAACAACAACAACAACAACAACAACAACAACAACAACAACAACAACAACAACAACAACAACAACAACAACAACAACAACAACAACAACAACAACAACAACAACAACAACAACAACAACAACAACAACAACAACAACAACAACAACAACAACAACAACAACAACAACAACAACAACAACAACAACAACAACAACAACAACAACAACAACAACAACAACAACAACAACAACAACAACAACAACAACAACAACAACAACAACAACAACAACAACAACAACAACAACAACAACAACAACAACAACAACAGCAACAACAAACAACAACAACAACAACAACAACAACAACAACAACAACAACAACAACAACAACAACAACAACAACAACAAAGACGACAACAAAGACGACAACAACAACAGCAACAACAACACCAACACCAACAACACCACCACCAACACCAACACCAACACCAACACCCACAACAACAACAACACCAACACCAACACCAACACCAAGACCAAGACCAACACCAACACCAACACCAACACCAACACCAACACCAACACCGACACCAACACCGACAACAACAACGACAACGACAACGACAACGACAACGACAACGACAACGACAACGACAACGACGACGACAATGACAACGACAACGACAACGACAACGACAACACCAACACCAACACCAACACCAACACCAACACCAACACCAACACCAACACCAACACCAACACCCACACCGACAACGACAACGACAACGACAACGACAACGACAACGACAACGACACCGACACCGACACCGACACCGACAACGACAACGACAACGACAACGACAACGACAACGACAGCGACAACGACAACGACAACGAAAACGACAACGACAACGACAACGACAACGACAACACCAACACCAACACCAACACCAACACCAACACCAACACCAAGACCAAGACCAAGACCAAGACCAACACCAACACCAACACCGACACCGACACCGACACCGACACCGACACCGACACCGACACCGACAACGACAACGACAAGGACAAGGACAACGACAAGGACAACAACAACGACAACGACAACGACAACGACAACGACAACGACAACGACAACGACACCGACAACGACAACGACAACGACAACGCCAACGACAACGACAACGACAACGACAACGACAACGACAACGACAACGACAACGACAACGACAACGACACCGGGCCAACGACACCGCACCGCCACCGACCGCGACACCGACGACACCGAGGACACCGACGACACCCGACACCGC
>CAUJNA010001546.1:598205-613205 GCA_963377175.1 Effrenium voratum
AACAACAACAACAACAACAACAACAACAACAACAACAACAACAACAACAACAACAACAACAACAACAACACCACACCAACACCAACACCAACAGCAACAGCAACAGCAACAGCAACAGCAACAGCAACAGCAACAGCAACAGCAACAGCAACAACAGCAACAGCAACAGCAACAGCAACAGCAACAGCAACAGCAACAGCAACAGCAACAGCAACAGCAACAGCACAGCAACAGCAACAGCTACAGCAACAGCAACAGCAACAGCAACAGCAACAGCAACAGCAACAGCAACAGCAACAGCACAGCAGCAGCAGCAGCAACAGCAACAGCAACAGCAACAGCAACAGCAACAGCAACAGCAACAGCAACAGCAACAACAACAACAACAACAACAACAACAACAACAACAACAACAACAACAACACCACCACCAACAGCAGCAGCAGCAGCAGCAGCAGCAACAACAACAGCAGCAGCAGCAGCAGCAGCGGCAACAACAACAGCAGCAGCAGCAGCAGCAGCAACAGCAACAGCAACAGCAACAGCAACAGCAACAGCAACAACAACAACAACAACAACAACAACAACAACAACAACAACAACAACAACAACAACAACAACAACAACAGCAGCAGCAGCAGCAGCAGCAGCAACAACAACACTACGACCAACAAATGATCTGAACCCCGCATAATCAGCAAAAGAACTCCAGCAAGCGGATACTTGCTAAACACAGATGAAGCACGGAACTTGTATCGCCAGATTTCCACTCAAAAACCAGCGGACAAAGGCAATGGACATCACACAAGTCTCACCTGCTCGTTGGGGCAACCAAACTAACCCGAACTATTGCCATGGTTTGGTCAGAAGGCAAATTGCACTTACATATTGCTTGAGGCTTGTCTTAGGATGGTGTTTAGCATGCTTTGTCAAGTGCTTTTGGTAGACAACTTGCTTCTCAGGGTACCAAGGCCATGACCGCTCCTGACAAGGGGAGCCCAGACCCCCATTTGCCATCAGCGAGCCAGAGGACAAGCCGACTGTGCGCATGTTCCCAGCCGACCATCAGACGTTTGTGCGTGGCATTCGGCGCCCATGGCTGGTCTCATGTTGGTCCTTTTGCCTTAGATATCTGAAAGCAATGGGAAGAGCTAAACTCAAGAAGAGGGAGTGCCAGCATGTTTGGGGTGATTTCCACTGCCCAAAGCTATTCCGAGGGGTGCTGCCTGTTGAAGGGTGCTGAAGGGTGCTGCGTCAGGCGATGCCAGTTTGCTGAAGCAATTGAACGTGAGATGCGCAGGGTGTCGTTTCAGTGTGCTGTTCAGAGTGTTGCTGCCAGGTTGGAGTAGGCTATAGAGCGTGTTAGCATTGCAAAACAGATAGGCCTTCAAGTCTTCAACTTAGCTTTCTTTGTGCCTTGTGTTGTTTTGGATGAACGGATTTTCAAAACTTTAGTTTCTCACTCCCAAACACAAATCTAGCTACTTACAGAAATTGAAAAGACCCCCAAAAGCTTGGTTCAATCCCAGGGAGTGTGGAGGGTGCTTGAACAGAACCACGGGTGACAAGGACGAGACACATCTTACATGAACTCTCCAAACTCAGGAAATCCCCCCAAAAATGGGCCAAACACAGGGACAATATCCCCATGCCGGAAAAGAAGCAAAAGTGGGACCGAGAGGACCATCTTTTCCCGAACGAACCCACAGACCCAATTTCACTTAGCTGCGAAGCCCACGAAGACGCCAGTAGAGCGCATTGCCTAGGGCGGCTTGGGGCCCTCTCAGCACTCAGCTCTGTTGAAAAGCAAAAGCAGATGTCGTACGACAGGAAACTCCACAACTTAGAGTGACTCCAATCCTGCTACTGGGGGATGGAATTGGGTGCTGATTGGGGCTTCAACTTGTACATGTCAAGCTGGTGGTGGCTTCAAATGCGTGGTTCCAGTCACCCTTGCCATGCGTTGGACAAGTTCTTCGCATATTGATAAGCGACACTCTGTTGACGGAGAAACGCCTATATCAAGGGTCAGACTGCTTTGGTTCAACTTCCAGTCCTGTTCAGAGGCTTTCAATAGCCCAAACCCTAAAACATCTCGCCCAGCCACTTCAGCTATCAATGAGAGGCCCAGGCAGCAATGTGAGCCCAGCTGGCGGGTTGCCGTTGTAACCCGCTCACTTACGAATGGAATGGGTGAGCCGGCTCTGAAGTGCGGGTGAGGGAGGTTTGGAATGTTTGGAAAGTTGAGGTTTCGTTTTGCACAAATGGCTGATTTTTTTGTACATCGGGACTTCCTGTTGCTAAGTGACCACTGATCAAGTGAGCGCGCATTAGTCCGAACGTGTGGGAGCAAGTTATGTCACAAGAGGCATATGCGAAGTGTCCTCTTTCTACACAGCTCTTTCGCTGCTATCAACCCTGGAAATTGGGACTTCCATTCAAGTCCGGCTTGGGATGGCTTTTGTTACAGAACCTGAATGCTCTCTGTCATGCTGATTGCCTTTAAGAGGCTCTTTAGCGACCTTGTCGTGAAAGCTGTTGTGGCCGTCGACAGAGAATCAGACGTTGAAATAAAGATGCTGGACATGGCACAGTCCAGACCCAGCACCAAAACATGCTTCGCATCGTGCTCTTTTTTTGGCCGTCCCCATCTTCCGCTTGGAGCGCCAGCCCAAGCCGGGTCCCCGGGGCTCCGGCACTCCAGCAGTGGGACTTCTCGAGGCTTTGGAAGTCCCGGGCCGGGCCTCTCTCCTGGCGGCTTTGCGCTTTTTTTGCTTTTTTTTTCTCCGTTGAGATGGGCGCGTGATATGGGCGCGGTGGTTTTTGGAGGACCCCAACCTTGACCATGTTATGGTGGTCGG
Organism: Effrenium voratum; assembly: GCA_963377175.1. Classification (NCBI taxonomy): domain Eukaryota; class Dinophyceae; order Suessiales; family Symbiodiniaceae; genus Effrenium; species Effrenium voratum. The sequence continues at coordinate 601,067 of CAUJNA010001546.1, forward strand.
TGTTTAGGGGACCCCTAACATGGTGGTTGTGTTTCCCCGTGAACACCGCCCCAAAAAAGTCCCCCAACAAAAGACACAGCCCAGATCAGGCCATTCTGTGCGATGCTCCATTCGAAACGCCTGGTTTTCAGCAAGGGACTCCAATCCAATGGCCCTGCTGTATCTTGCAGCTGTTCAAAGGCACCCCGTTTGCCTTGTTTGGTCCAGCTGGTTCCGCAGTCAAAATGATCAACCAAACAACTGTCTATCCATGCAAACTCATGCACGCCTTACGCCTTGACTGGACTGAGAGCCATTCGGGTATGAAGCCAAATAATCGGTTTCGGTTTCGTTGCGGAATTGGTCGCTGCCCACGCCAATAGCGGGCCATACTTATCGACTTCAGCCATCTTCTCCCTTGTGCCTGGCGACTGAAATGTTCCTGTCTCCTGCCTTGGCCCAAGATTTCAAGCACTTGTTCCATTTTCAAAAGAAGCGTGAAAGTGCGCACTTTCAAGCTGAACACCGTCCAGTCGCCAAACCAGACCCGACACCGTCTCGCAGTCCTCGCCGTAAAAGTAGGCATACGGCACCAAGAAGAAACTCAGCACGGCCGAGATTCACATACCATGAGTCCAAATCCTTTTCACAGGCCATGTCTTCATGTCTGATCATTGCCACACGCCTTGAACATGTCCATGGCAAAAAGATGAGGCACAGCAAGACAACTGAGTAGCCGGCGCAATGAACAAAAGTGATGCAAATAGGAATAGGTAGGCATCACGAACATGGTCCTGGAGACTCGTGAATTTGCAGTCTGAGCATCTGCAACTGCCGTTGTCTGACTGGGCGGGTCAAGATTTCCACGGTGCGAGACACGGCCTCTGGCCGTGCAAGAGCTGTCGTTGAGACCGAGGCGAACATTGACTTAAGTGGAGAGCTGGGGCTTGCTGAATTCTCAGGTGTCCAGATGCTGTCTTTGTCAACAGCATTGCCAAGACTTGCAACTACCAAACTGTGCAGTGACAATGGCTCCTGCGAAATGATCACGTGGAGCGACTCGGAAGTGATCGCGCCTGAGCTCTACATGACTCGACATCCAAACAACGCTTTCATGCGTTGAAGCAAAGGCAGTCTTTTTGGTTGCTTGAAAGGAAATCTCGAAAACGGGAGGCAGGAGGGCTGCCACTGGGACGAAAAAGAGACGCACTTCCTTGCGACCAATTTCCAGCTTGCCACTTCGAGCCTTACCTCATCACCACACTGAATGGCTTCTTGGCACTTTCGGATTTGTTCGGCTCGTTTGTGTGGCGCGCTCGTTTTCGTTTTTGGAGAAAAGTGTGCGACACACCCCGCTTCAGGCTTCTGCAGTCCAAGGCACCTTCGGAAATCACATAGATGTCCACCTGCGAGCTGGCGCCACCAACAAGCCGTGCAAACTGAAGACAAGCTCAGGCCAAACCGATATGCAGCATGCTGAGAAACAAGTGATAATGACGGCAACAGTGCCACAAATCCCATCGCGGGGCATTCCAAAATACTCTGGCTACTGCATGCTTGCCCCTCACAGGATCAGAAGGAGCCCCTCAACAAATCAGATACAATTTGAGCTTTTGCCCGCCCAACCCGCGGGCAGAAGCGTCAAATATGGCCTTGAATAAAGCCCTCTGGAGATTTGTATCAGCTGCGCGTGGCCGTGGCAAAACATGAAAAGCAACCGGCGAGGAAAGGGGAAAAGGAGGGAAGTCTCAACAAGCTGGCACAGTGTCTGAATAACTGGCTGGTGCTTGGAAAACGCCCTTTTGCTCGATTGGCCAATGATCCGTGCTTGTCTGCTTGCAGTTTGCATGACGGGATGTCAGCCAGGGTTCCATCCGGACTCACAGCCATGGGATTTTCACTTCAGCAGAAGTCATTGATCCAGCTCTATGTGGTTTTGGCCATGGTCGGCCAAGAAGGATGCGCAAGGAAGGGTTGCGGGTACATCAAGGCTACCCTCCAACGGCGTTAACAGCATGCCAGGCTTGCAGCCGAGGCTCCGGAATGATCAAGGTGCAAAGTATCCCCACCGTCAGGGAGAGTATGACCGTGACCATTGCCAGGAGATAGGACTCTTCCCTAGGTGTTTTTTTTCAGAGAGGTCTCTAGACTTTGGACCCCGGTGGGTTTCCACCAACCATTTGGAGAGAGACAAAAAGACATGAAGCCGACCATTTGGAGCGGCTCTTTACACACACACACAAAAAAAACATGCAATGCATTCGAAGGCCCAGGTCAATTAGCACTGGTATTCGCAGCTCCATCCGCCAAGCAAAGCATGTAAAAAAAGAAGTGCAAGATTGACGCGGGATCTATAAGTGTCCAAATCGTTGCTGTGGAACAACATGTTTTCTCCCATCTTCATGAAACCTAAATCCAAGTCAGTTTACCACACTTATCTTTCTTCCGCACACACATACAGTGCTTCTCAAAGGGGCTACCACCTTTGCATCCCCTTCGTAGCTGCTCCTCCTAGCAATGGCACCTTGCCTAACCCCAATTCGTACCTATTGACCCCAGTCCACGTAAACAAAAATGAAAGTACGCATCTGAGGGCATCAAAGCTAAACGAGACAGCACCAATGACATAGGAACCCATAAAGGCCGCTCCGATTCGTCAAGCACCAGTCCGCATCGAAGTGCAGTGGCTACAGCAAAATCACAGCAAAAGTCTTCGCAGGGCAGGGCTTCAAACCTTGGGCCGATTGCTCCATGAACTAATGAATATGCAGTATGTCTTGATTGCCCAACAATGCGGACCATACTTCAGCTTTGGATGGAATTGGATTCCAGCTTCATCCTAGCTTACCCTGCACATGGAACAAAACCACCGCCATGTGACTGGAACGGCTTGGGAGGCCCTTCCATAGTTGATGTGCTGCCGGTTCCCTTGCGGACAAACAAGAACAGGAGGGCTCTTTGTCGGACATATAACCTCAGAACTGCCCTGCATGACCGGCTTTCTTGCAAGTGCTTTTGTAGATGGGCCGTTCCCCCCTGCAGAATCCACTCACTTGCAGCCAGGCCGCGGATCAACAAAGTAATGGTAAATAATGTAACTCAACCTCAGGAAGGCGCGACAACATGACCAGCCGATATGTCTGAGAAAAGGGAGCCAAGTGAAATGTAAAGTATCGTCAGGATCCATAAATCTTCTTTCGGGTGCCTGTGCATCTTCCAAAGGAACGGATATTTCAAGCGCTTCTCTCTCAGGTGACGTGTTCCACGTCACATCGGCAATCAACGACGCAACAATGGCACTCTCGTGGGCCAACCTGCACCATCGCGAGTCGAAAAGAAAGGCTTGGAGACGTGAATTCGGAATCCCACCTTGAAACGAAGGGCGGTTCACAGAAAACAACAAACGCAAACAAAACACAAGGCCTAAATTTAATCGCATCATGACAGGGTGTAAGCCCGGCTAGAGTCTCTTCTAGGATACGGTTGTCTGCAATCAACAATGTTTGCTGGTTATACCCATTCCCCTGCCTCCAAGATCAACAAGGTTTTGGAGAATCGTGTTTGCAGGGTTCAGGGGTCTGCGGCCTTGTCTTTGAACCCCTTGTTTGGCAACGGGGAAGCAAGTGGAACAGTTTCGAAACTATCTTGCCAGCGGGAAATTTTCATGATCCATGACTGTGTAGCATTAGGGGGACTGGCTTTAAACGGCTGAGTGCCCTGGGATGAGCTGGGCAAACCTTGCGTGTGTGTGTGTGTGCGCGTGTTTGACAAGCGGATTGAGAACGGGTCTGGGCAAGGCCGACGACGAAAATTGGCAACACAATAGCTTTGATAGCTACCCAGTCTAATGATTCATACTTTGGAGATGGGGAGGGGCATCCTTTATGTTGCTGGTGGGCGCCCACAGCGCCGTCGCAGCTCTTTCCGGCAAACCCTGTGGATGCTTTGACAAGTGTCGACTGGGCTGGTCGGCCGGGAACAAAACAGCCAGGCTCCGAAATGCCGCATGTCAGGGCTCTCTGATATGGCTGTGGGTAAAAAATATGTACCCAAAATGGAGCCCTGGCAAGTGGAAACATGGACCAAAACCCCTGCGGTCCGCTGGTGGCTTAGTTTTGACCCATACCCATATCTATATTTTCCCCCTATATGTCACACGTAAAGAACTCCGACTTGATATGGCCATCCCCCGCCCGGGAAAGATGCGGGTCGGACTTCTTTCTTCAAGGGCGCAGGAGGAGCCCCAGCATGGCGGCACCCAGCACCAACCACGGGAACCCCAGCATGGCCTGGAGCCGAAAGGACATTGGGTGAAAGGGCTGGTCAGGAAACCTAACCTTTTGTGAGAAATTGGCGACCCCCTCAAGGAATGCTTCACAAGGAGACCAAAGGATGCAGAAAGAACTGGATGGGGTCCCTGGGCAACACCGCAACTCCCCATCCTAGCTGAGGTCAATTGCAACCTGAAACCAAGCTGCTGTTTGCGGGACCGGGGATGTCCTTCACCAGGAAGGAAACCCGATCTTTGTGTACAACCGGTCGGGCAACAGTTTGGCAAGCGGCAGCACTCCCAGATTGATCCCAGCAATTGCCAAATCGGCAAGCATCAAGCAAGCTCCTTTGAAGCTACATCATCTCTTGGCTTGGCCTTGTTTGCTCGCATCCAGTCAAAGTGGGCACAAGCCGCCCAAACCAGTCCAGCGCCGTTGGCGCAGCCAGCTTTGAGGGTCACTGTGCAGCGTGAATTGCAAGTCACCACCCTTTCCCACGGTTGCTTACATCTACCCATCTACCTGAAAGCAAGAGGAGCAACTCCTGTTGCTCATGGCACCTCGAAATTGACCCCCCCCCAATCTAGAATCTGGTTATATACTACGACGTTTTTCTGGGAGTCCCATCTTGAGCGTGGCAACCCCACAGCACCAATCTGAGCCATGGTAAGTTGGTCACTTCATTCCTGGCCTCGATCAGGTGCGCCCATCGGCCAAGCGGGAACAAATTGCGGCACTCGCAAGATCGGCGGCGAATGCGCCGAGGTGCTCCGATGTTGTCATGGTGAAATCTGTGTGACTGACTCCTCAGGCCACAGCTGCAAGCTTTGCATTCCTTCTCTCATTTTGTCCACTGTGCAATGAAAGGACCCGCATTGCCTGAAGGGGCATCAAGGATCACAAACACACATTTGTACTTGCCAACGGACTTGGCCCCATTGAGACTGGCAAATCCAGAGGCTAACAGGCACTGGCCTTGACACAACTCCCATGGCTTTATCCCTATCGCCCAAATACTCCAGGAAGAAAAGTACCAGCTGGAAGTGAGCGCATGCTCGAGGTGCCTACATTGGCAATGCTGCCTATGATGTTGTGGCTGTGCAGCCAGATTCTGCATCGGCTGAAACGCTGCGGTCGAGTTCACATCGCTCAGGATCTGAATGTCAGAAATGCGACGAACTGCAACCAGAAGCTTTGCACAAGATGCAACAAGACAGCATAGCATAATTATTTTTACAAAGCGCACGATTCCGTGTTGTGACAATTCATGAACGGTTCCAGGGAGACTGCCCCAATTCAATCAGCCGGAAGGCCTCACACAGCAATTTTCCAGAACGGATAGCACCACAGTAGCAATCCTCAAACGGGTGTGAATAAGCATGGTTGCTCCAGCTTGGAAAGGGCAGTGCCATCGGATTACTACAGCCTACAGCGGCCAGAGTTGAGCAGCCTGAGCCATGCGTCCCCAAAACAAAGGACCTGTTGAGTGAGGGCATTGAAAAAGGCAGCATGGCATAGCCGTTCAGGCCCGCTTGTACACAACAATCCACGTGGAATGGGTAATTCAGGAGATCCAGGGACCAGTGACGTTTCATCTGCTGAAAATGGTCACAGCATCTGTGGAAACACGAGTAACTGGCGCAACAAGTAGGAAAGTCATGAACGCAATCACAGCTGTGTGCTTTAATCGAACATGCTCACATGCGTGTGAAATGAGCAAACTTCAAAATGATGTTTTCTTGTTTCAAGGGTGCCATTCGTTCAGTGGTTGCCAGTGCCGGGGGGGGGGGGGGAGCAGCATGTTTCCCCCAAAAAGGGCGAGGGACGACCGCCCTCGCCTTTCTCCCTCTCGAGCTCCATGTGATCCATCTTGGCGCCAACGCCGTCCTTGCCCCTCACCTGCCAAAGTCTCAACTCCACCCCCGATGTCTGTTGAAATCTGCTGTCCGATGTGCTAACACACAGCAACATGTCAATGCGCATGCCAACACACTCAACAAGATCTGGTTGCGCAGCAGCGTTTGGGGGAGCCAGAATGCTGGTAAACAGTTGCCAAACAACAAGCAGCTAAGCAGTCTCACCAAATCAATGTGGGTTGCCTTTCAATAAAAAACCTTGATCAGCCAGGCAATGGGCAAACAAGGATGCAGACTAGATCTGTAGGTGGATCTATCCATCTCCCATTGCCCCCCCGGCTGTACGAGTTCTGACTAAAGCACTGCAATACAGCGACGGTAACAACCACAACCACCACCACCACCACTACCACCACCACCAACACCAACACCAACACCAACAGCAACAGCAACAGCAACAGCAACAGCAACAGCAGCAGCAGCAACAGCAACAGCAACAGCAACAGCAACAGCAACAGCAACAGCAACAGCAACTGCAGCAGCAGCAGCAGCAGCAGCAGCAACAGCAACAGCAACAGCAACAGCAACGGCAACAGCAACAACAACAACAACAACAACAACAACAACAACAACAACAACAACAACAACAACAACAACAACAACAACAGCAACAACAGCAACAACAGCAACAACCACAACAACCACAACAACCACAACAACCACAACAACAACAACAGCAGCAACAACAACAACAGCAGCAGCAACAGCAACAGCAACAGCAACAGCAACAGCAACAGCAACAGCAACAACAGCAACAACAACAACAACAACAACAACAACAACAACAACCACAACAAACACAACAACCACAACAACCACAACAACCACAACAACCACAACAACCACAACAACAACAACAACAACAACAGCAGCAGCAACAACAACAACAACAGCAGCAGCAGCAGCAACCGCAACAGCAACAACAACAACAACAACAACAACAACAACAACAACAACAACCACAACGACAACGACAACGACAACGACAACGACAACGACAACAACAACAACAACAACAGCAACAACAGCAACAACAGCAACAGCAACAGCAACAACAACATCAACATCAACATCAACATCAACATCAACATCAACATCACCATCACCATCACCATCACCATCACCATCAACAACAACAACAACAGCAACAACAACAACAACAACAACAACAACAACAGCAGCAGCAACAACAACAACAACAACAACAACAGCAACAACAGCAACAGCAACAACAACATCAACATCAACATCAACATCAACATCAACATCAACATCAACATCACCATCACCATCACCATCACCATCAACAACAACAACAACAACAACAACAACAACAACAACAGCAGCAACAACAACAACAACAACAACAACAACAACAGCAACAACAGCAACAACCACAACAACCACAACAACCACAACAACCACAACAACCACAACAACAACAACAGCAGCAACAACAACAACAACAACAACAACAACAACAACAACAGCAGCAGCAGCAACAGCAACAGCAACAGCAACAGCAACAGCAACAGCAACAGCAACAGCAACAACAGCAACAACAACAACAACAACAACACCAGCAACAGCAACAGCAATAGCAACAGCAACAGCAACAACAACCAACAACCAACAACCAACAACCAACAACCGACAACCAACAACCAACAACCACCAAAAACAACAACAACCGCAACCACAACAACAACAGCAACAGCAACAACAACAACCACCACCACCACCACCACAACGCCACAACCACAACAACCACAACCACACCAGCAACCACACCAGCAAAGGCAACAACAACAGTGGCAGCAAGAACAACCGCAAACACGACCACGACGACAACAACAACGACGATGGCGGCAGCGACGGCCACAGCAGCAACAACAATGACAGAAACATCATACCACACCGAGAACAAGTTGTCACTAAGTAGCGCTCATCACGCTACTAAAAAATTGCCTCTGGCCCTTTCGTTGACCGTGTTTAGCATGAGGGCAAGTCAGGCACGCGCCCAAGAGCCACGAAAAGATGGCTCTCAAATGCATCAATGTGCGGGAAGGTCGAGCAATTCAATCATCCTTCTTGCCTGGCAATAAGTCTTACAACTCATCCCCTTCTTGCCTCAAAGTTAGCTCTCAACATGCCTGCCCATGTGAGCAGTTGGCCCTGTCCGCTTTTGTTGCCCCACCCCCCCCCCCATGTCGGCTGGCCCAAAATCCTGTCCGGCGGACCTTGAAATTTTCGGGGTTCGTCGGCGTCCAGCTCCATGGGTCCATTTTTGTCGAAAATGTGCTGACAATTGCGAAAATCACTAAAATGTGTTTTTCTCCTGAAAAGCATGACCTCCTGCTGGCCAGGCCTGTCTGACGTGTCTGAGACTAGGCTCAGGCCCAGCCCAACCAGCAACCCGCCTTGGCCAAGCCCAGCCCCCCCAGCCTCAGGGAAGCTTGTCTGAAACAGGCCTAACCCACCCCAGCTCCCAGGCTCAGCCCAGCGTGCCAAGGTCGGTTTGTCCAACGTGTCTGAGACTGGCCTCAGGCCAACAACCAGTCTCACGTGTCTGTCTGACGTGCCCCAGCCCCTCAGTCCGGCTAAGCAGCTCAGCCCAGGCCGACCTCCTGCTCAGCCCCTTCGGCGCAGTCTGACACTGGTCTCAAAGTATGCCAGCCTCAGGCCCAGCTAGCGTGTCTTACGTGTCTGCGACTGGCCTCAGGCCCAGCCCAGCCAGCAACTCGCCACCCAGCCTCAGGCCCAAGTGTGTATGAAACAGGCCTTGCCCATCCAGCAACCCACAGCTCAGCCCAGCCCGTAGTCCGGCTGCCCGGCAGCCAGCAACCCACCCTGACGTGCCCCAGCCCCCCAGTCCGGCTCAGCCCAGGCTGACCAGGCCTTGACCTCCTGCTCGTGTCTGGCCCCAAGTCATCCAGCAGGCCCAGCCCCTTCAGCGTCTCAAGGTATGCCAGCCTGAGACTAGCCTCAGGCCCAGTCCCTCAGCCCGCCGGCTGGCGTGTCTATTGGGGATATTTTTCCGGGGTACTTAAGCAAATGGAGGTTTGTATTCCCACCATGTACCTGTCTTGGGCTGAGCAACCGAGCAAGAAATGTATGTCATGGCAAGCCGCCAGCCACGTGAAATGGAGGTGCCCAAACACCCAAAGTTGGTCTTGGTTGTTCCGTGGCGCCCGTTGTTGTTCCCCTTTTTGTGGAGGCCAAGCCCCACTAAAAATGCTCATCCTCAGAAAGAGGTCCTTTTTTTTCCAAGGGCACTGAGCAGCTGAGATAGTCTTGGTTTTGGATTTCAAACCTTCCGAGCAGGACGGCTTCCGAACATCGAACTAGCACGGGCGAACTGGTGCGGTCACAAGCTTTCAGTAGGATTCGGACCTTCCCAACACTGGATTTTGGTGTTCCTGACCCTTCCCTCAAACTAGGCTGGGCCGACGAGGCGGGCAACGCGAAGCGTTTACAATTACAAGGGGACCTTCTTTCCATGTCTGTTAGCTTTACAAGTGCACATATGCTCATACATAAACTAATATCATATTATGTATGTATGTATGTATGTAGGTAGGTAGGTAGGTAGGTAGGTATGTGTATATTTGTGGCAGTTGATCAATATTCCTGTTTCCGGAAAACGCCATCTTCGCGAGAAGAACTTTCGCGAATCTTTCGCGACTCCATCGCCACGCCCTTTTGTTTGCAGCGTGCGCTCTGGAGCCATTGTGGCTGCTGCAGTTATGCTTGCAAACACGGTAGCCGCAGTTCACTTGCGCGCAGTACGTAATTAGTGTTCAGTGCAAGCAGTCACCGTCATTCGCCCTTGCCACTTGCGCTGGCCGGCGATGTGCGGAACTTTGCAACAAGCTCCCTGACCTTTCGCCGGTCTTTCGCGGATCTTTCGCGAAACTTGCTCCAAAATAGCCCAGCCAACGTTATTGATTTGCACCATTCCCAACACAGGCAGGGAATCAATAATGCAAGTGTAGGTGCTGCGTATCTCCCAATCTACAAGGGAGCGGGGTCTGCAAATATGGAAGTGCACAGGCATGCCTCCAAGAATCTAACGCGAAATCTTTCGCGAAAAACCAAGTTTCTCTCGCAAACTCCATCGCCGATCTTTCGCGGAGGGATTTAAGCCAAGACGAATGGTCGCCGAATACATAACTCCTTGCAAGGACCTTTTGATCAACCCCCATGCACATACTTCATACATTGTGCACCTATGTGTCTACATATTACACAACGAAGTATGTACACCCACACAAACGTCAGGTGTTCATGGCAGACGCATGGCCCAAGCCCTTCTAAGAGCACTGCAACTGACTTTTCCTCTTCAAAGTATTTCGCACCACGGGTATGCAAGGCAATGAGCCTATGCCTAGCAGATTCGGACCAGTGAATAAGTACAAATGTGGCAAATGCAATCAACTGGATGTGTTTTGAATCGCACCAATACAATCAATGAACTTGATAGCTGTGCACGTATGTCCAAATTAAGCAGGTCCACTGATGAGAGGTGCAGGCAACAATCAAAATCGTCACCAATGCCCACCTCCCATGGACCCGACCAGTAGCCAACATGACTGAGCATGGGCGGCCCAAGTTCTGGTTAGTCTGCTAGATAAGGGATTTCTGCGGATGCCTATCATTGTCCTTCCAGAAGACACTGGAATCAACAACTTTCCCAAGCCAATCCTCCCTTGCAGCTCTGATATAGATCATTCGAATATGCCAACAAGGCTATCTTTGCCCGACGCATCAACTGTGCGATGCCTTTGCTCAGTCCTGGCTCTTTGACCTGATGAATAAAGTAAATGTCACACCCTGTCAGGTGGACCTTGGAGCCTTCCGTGTGGGGCCCTGACGGACTTTCTGTCCACAGGGCCGCAGCAAAAAAAGGTGACTCAGCCCAAGGCATGCTGACACACCCTGTGCGCCAGTGCCGGGCCAGGTCTAAACAATAATGGCTCCTGCCTCACAAGCCTGCACTGACTCTCCAATGCAGATAGAGCAAACCAGGTCGTGTCCTGTGCAGGACACCTGATGTTGCCTCGGGAAGGGCTATTAGCCGCTGGAGGAAGCTGACTCCGACCAAGGAACAGAATATCAGAAATGTAACATGTCGCATTTGTGCAGCATGAGCTCAGTGACGGAGTGAGCAAGCCACGCAGTGAGCAGCGCAGTGTACCACCGCCATTCCAGCAGAGCGAGTGCTCAGACGGCGGGTTAACAAGTTCGTGAAGCTCAACACATGCGTCATACATTCTACTACTGGAGAGAGCCACTTTGTATATATATATATATAGATTATCAGCCGCCGCTCTGAAAAGAAGGAAGATGAACGAAGCGACCTAGCGATGGGTTGGCATAGCTGACATAGCCCAATCTCTGGGCAAGTGCCAACCGAAACACAGGCTCGTCCAGTCCGGCTTCGTTCCTTGCCTGCTCACAAAGGCATCAGGGTCTGCTGCGGACCTTCCGAAGAATCATTGATAAGCCGAAATCCGTAGTGCCGGATATCATAGCCAAGGGCACGCACCTGCAATCGCGTTGCTTCCTATCCACGGCGATAACTCCGCCAGAAGCGTGGTGGCGCATGCGGTGTAGGGTACTAACATGTACTAACAATGGGTATTCACAGTATGAAGTACTGATCAACATGCCAACCAATCACGTAGCAGGCTCAGCAAGCGCTTTGACCATGGACCTTTGGTCAACATGTTTGGCTGCAACAAATACGGCACATCCGCTTGCATCTTGGACGGCGGCATCTCGGAAGGCCCCAACCGGGCATAGGCCGAGGGGGATGCTGTCGCAGGTTGTGTCCAATTGGATAATGGGTACCCAGCAATAAACTGCCTCTTTGTTCCTGTTGTTCTTTTGCTGCTGCTGTTGTTGTTGTTGTTGTTGTTGTTGTTGCTGTTGTTGCTGCTGGTGCTGTTGCTGCTGTTGCTGTCGTTGTTG
>CAUJNA010001546.1:615705-628205 GCA_963377175.1 Effrenium voratum
CAACCATTGATGCAGTGGAATACTGTACATCTATGGGTGTTTATTACACAAAACATGAAACACCACAACCTTGATCAAATACTCTTACACATGTGCATTTTTCAAGTGTATTCGAGTGTGCTGCAGCATGACACTACTCATCGTCACTCCATCCGCTGTCAGAGTCGTCATAGCCTGACATCCAAGACCTTAGTGCTGAGCGTCATGCTCTCGTTCCGAAGTGGTGAAAAATCACAGGCTCTCGCCAGCTTTCTTCGCGTCATGTGTATCCCAGCGCCCTTGGACATTGGGCTGTCCCTTTTGCAGGGGCTAAGCAAGGAGGACAATATTCGGAAACGCTTTGTGTAATGTTGCGTAGACAAGTGTTTGTCCACTGCCTTGCCAGGAATGGCTCATTCAGTGCCCAAAAGGTGCACAAACTGAGAAGTGTGGCCCCGCTAAGAAAAACAGTACGAACAAGCTTCTTGTAAAATGGCTTCCATCCAGTGGTGCGGTTGCTTGGGCGAGAAGCAGAAACTGCGTTTGCAGCTTCTTGCAACAGGCGCACACCTTTTCGCGGCAAATTCAGTCTCTCTGAACCTAAACCGCTGAAGCCTGTGCCTGGTCTGTACAAAAGCTGAACATGAGGGATTAGGACCGGCCGGCCGAGCAGCGATTCGCTCTTCCAGTTTGCTTGTCCATGCAAATATTTTGAAAAGTTAGCGGGGCTGCCAAGGGTGCAAACGTCCCTAATGCCGGGAATTCGTGATAGTGCAGCAATCGTACCGTGAGCTACGTGAGTTTCCCTTCCTCATTATCAAAACGATTTCCCGGAGTTCGCGGCGCCTTCAGTCATGGGCAAATTCGCTGTTTCCTTGGGCAGCATGCAAGTGCTAAAACCTCCAGCCAAGAGCATGACGGCCAGCACTCGCAGCGCGGTTGCAGCGCTGAGGTATTCGATGTATTCTGCGGAGACCTGGGGCACACACTTAAAGGGTTGCTTACATATTTTCATCTACAGGATATCCTCAAAAATTCGGTAGACTGGTCCGCGCTACCAGCATGGGGGGCGCTCTCTAAACAGCCACGCCTAATTGCGGAACAAATGCGCCTAATTGCGGAATCAATGCGCCTAGTTGCAATGCAAAAACGCCCAAAACTCTTACAAGGACTCTTACAAGGCCTTACAAGGACTCTTACAAAGCCTTACAAGGATTCTTGCAAGGCCTTATTTTGGCAAGGCCTTACAAGGATGAGAGTCTTACAAGCTCTTTCAAGGCCTTGCAAGGAAGACGGCTCCTTGGCCCTTGTAAGGCTCCTTGTAAGGCCTTGTAAGACTCTTTCGTTATGAAAACTGATGTTACGATATTAGTAGCTCCTTTTTTGTTTTTGGTAGCCTACTCGCTCACATGTGCTGGCACTGCTCTGGGGACCCACGACTCAAAGTTGCGCCGGGCGCTGCTGCAGGGTGCTGTTGCAGGCTGCGCAACTCTGTGCGCCAGCACCCTGCAGCAGCACCCAGAGTCTTGGCCTGCAGCAGCACCCTGCAACAGAACCCCGCACAACTCTGAGTTGGAATGTAACATGCGTGATGCGTCCAGGAGACTGTTGTACCCCTTACCAAACGCAGATTCGCCAAAGGAAGCGCAACAAAAACCGTCAGACCCCTGTTTAAATCATGGACGATGCCTAGTTCCTGCGGCCTTCGCCTAGCCTTGCTGCCCTGTTGCGCAAACCATCAGATTCACGCACTGAAGCCCTGGCCCCAGCCTCATGCCCGAGGATCTTGTTGGGGGAATAGGACTGGGCATGGTGAGCTCAGGAGCTAGGGGCTTGGCCACAGGGCAACCTGCGCTGTGTGTGACTGTGGGGGGAGCGGGCGGCAAACGTTCATCCCGGGCTCAGGGCGCGCTGGCCACTGCTCGAGTTCACTTTCCTCTGCAGCCCACCAGACTGCTCAGCCCAGCCCTGCATCATTTGTTCAAGCCCGTATTCCTCTTGAGGCTTCTTGAGAGCGCAGCGTTTACAATTACAATCATACCTGTTGCCGTCATGGCTGCAGACTAGGAAATCAGGAATCGCTGACCGAGTTGCTCAGTAGCTAGCTACAACAGTTGCAATTGGCATGACTGCAATGGATACGTTTATCAAGTGCGGAGACCACAAAGGGCAAAGTAAAGGAGAGCAACCCATGGGCCATCGCAGAATTTCAGAAAGCGGGAAGCTAGGGCAAAGCCTCCGGCCAATGTTGTTCACTGCCGCAAGCGTCTGGAAATTGACAAGCTTGAGGTAGCTTTGATGCCGAAAGAAACATACAGCAAGTGGGACATTTGGGGAATGCACTGCAGTGATGAGGTCACAAGCAGGAGCAACGGCCATTCCCCACACATTCCCACTCTCGCCGCAACATGATTTGTCAGAGATGTATTTGGGTGATTTGTCCAGGTTTGGCTCCTTATGACAAAAGGATAGAAATTGTGCATCTGTTCCCGGGTAGCTTTTCCGCATGGTCCCGGAGTTGCAACATGAGGCTGTCAATTTGGTCCTTCTGCTCTTGCTTGAGCCTGTCCAGTCTTGCAAGGATGAACTTGGGCTGGGGTATTGCCAAGGCTAGGCTGGTTGGTTTCGTCTTGTGCGTAGGCAGGGTTTCCGGCAGGATTGAGGCCTGAAATGCGGGGATAAAGATTGGATTAGGATGGCTCATCAAGTTTAGGCCTTGGCCGGATTTGCCTTGCAGGACTTGGTGACCGGGCTGTCCTAGCCTTGGCTATTGGCTATTCTCTGCTGGCTTGCTTGCGGCTTGCTGGTACTTGCTGCTTGCCTCGATTGCCACGCAATGACTTGCACGTCTTGTTCTTGCTCACCTTGTCTCGCCTGCCACGTTGTCTTGCTTGCTGCCTTGTCTTTCTTACTTTGCCCTGCTTGCTGCCTTGTTTTGCTTTGCCTTGCCTTCATTTGCCTGCTGTTGTGTCGCTTCGCTTTGCTTGCTGAACCTGAAAAGGAACAACACACCCGGGAAACAACACAACTAGGGCGATCAATGCTATCTTGGAAACAGAGGCCCTGCAGGTGTTGGACCCAGTAACTTGGTTTCCCACCATTCCAAGTACTCGTGTCGCTTATCCGCCGACATTGTTCGGCGTGTCGGATACTTACTAGAGGATAGAGGATAACCCCCCCCCCCTACCCCCCCCCCGCCCGACGTCAAATACGTAGGTTTTTGGGTGGGGGTTGCCCGCTGTCGGGGTGCCTATTTCAGAAGGGAACTGGTACCCTGTGGTAGTAGAGGTCGTTGATTTGGTCCCTGGATCTATTCCGGAGAGAGTCCAATATGCCATATGGAGGATTGGAGGATGGATTGTCCCTGGTGGCTTGTGTTGACTGTGACACCTGTCTGCAAGCCTTTTTATCAATGTACCATGAGTCGAATGACTGTACAAATGACTTGAAGGGCCTTGAGCCAACATGTCAGCGGAGTGTGTGAATAGGTCAATGTGCAACAAAAAGCAACACAAAACAGACACAAATTTCTTTTGACCTTTCACACCGAAGTGTATGATTGGCTTCTTGGCCTTACGTGCCGTAGCCATATTTGAAAGTGCCGTAGCCATGTATTGTTACAATGATTCATCCAATTTTGGCGCGGATGATTTGTCATGTGAGCAAAATGGAAAACAGTCTGTACTGATTCTGTGAGATACCTAGATGTGTCGAAAAGGTGATGCACAACGCTATGTACATGCGGGACGAATGTGAAACTATTATGATCTCTCACTGAATAGTCTTGTTGGTGGTGAGGATCAATCTGGTTGAAGTTCGTAGTGTCGATCGTGGGAGTCTTCTCAGTCGGTCGGATAAGTGCCAAAGGTGGCTGCTTCATCAGGTGATCAGCGGTACCACCTGCGGCTGCTGTCGGATTGACTGCCATAGTCTCCATAATCATAGTCTTTCCATTGCTTTGGATTGCCCCAGTACTGCTTGTTGTACTCTTTGTACTCTTGCTGGGTCCAGGATTGTTTCTTCTTGAGGTGCTCCTTGGATCTCTCAAAGTTGCGTTGCCTGGCGGCAGTTCGTGTTTGGATGGGGTAGAACGAATATCCAGCAGGTTTTCCGGAAGGAAGAGATGAACGCCATGAAGGATGAACAACTGGAAGCCATGCGGAACGATCCGACGTCTGCCATTTTCGACTATCAGGTCTCATCCGCGGAATGCTTCAAGCACGTGAACAACGATCTGTTCATGAATGGCTCACAAGATTCCGACTCGAACAGTCCGCTGATGGTCTACATCCGCAGCAGTCATCATCACATCTGGGAATGTTCGATCATACCCTGATCCAGTCTTCATGTATAGGTGATGACGGACGATGGATTTTAGGGTGCCTGAAGTCTCCATTGCATACTCCATTCTGTCCACGAGTGGCAGATTCTCCGTTTCATTCCACAATCTCTGATATGCCTTCATGAGGATATTCATGAGACCGTTGGCCGGATTGAAGACGTGCTGGAGTCTGCTGTAGGTATTCGCGGATTTGTTGGCGTCTCCGGTGATCGCATCGCATTGGTACAATGTCACGAGTGGCATGATTTCGTTCTGAAGATCTTCCCGTGCTGCTCCATGGCTGATTGATGGATGAATGTGAAAAACTGCAATGGTAGCAAACGGGAGGTCTGCCCTCGTTACGTGGCGGCTGTCAAACTCGAGGAGTGGTTTGTTGGATGATTTTGGGAGCATACCACGATACTCATCACTCTGCTCGATGTGGAGAACGACAATCTCTTTGTTACGCCCGTGTCCTTGGACAACAAGATCCTTTCTGGGAGAAGAAGGGGCAGAGCTAAAGATGGAAACCTTTCATGGGAACCTGAAACAAAGCCAGGAAAGCTGTTTTGCTGCTAAAGCGGAGATTAGCTATGTGGAGGAAGCTCCCAGAGGCCAGGGATCAGGGATTGCCAGCCAGGGATCGGAGTTCCTAGACAAATGACCAGCCTCTGCATCTTCGAGACGAAAGTCCTAGTCGAGGTCTCAAAAGGCCCAGTGCCCCATTGAAAGCCCGAGGGGGGGGGGATTATAATCAGGACACAGCCCCATTAAGGGAAAAAGTGTACGTTAGTCGCACCTTTCAAAAAGTACTTCTTCAGCGTGTTCTTAAAGTAGTTGACTCCTTCATCAGGATCTTGCAAAAGGTCATTTTGGAGGACTGCCTTGTACACAGATGCATCTCCTGTGAGTCTGCTTTTGAGCAGAGGTCCTCTCTTGGGTGCTTCCACCGTAGTGATTGTCACCCAGTCGTCCACGAGTTCTTCATACCTGAGCCAGCTGACTTTTCCGTCGTATGATGGCGGCTGCTTGGCGGTCATCGACAAATTTTAGTGTTTCCTCCGTATAGCCCGATGGTTTGGAATAGGCTTCCATGAAGCCTTCTCCATCGGATGACATCTTCCCTTGAATCTCTGCGGAAAAACCGCTCCGCTACCACAAATTGAGGCCCACTGCCGGGGTGCCTATCCCAGAAGGGAACTGGTACCCTGTGGTGGTAGAGGTCGTTGATTTGGTCCCTGGATCTATTCCGGAGAGAGTCCAAGATGCCAAAAAGGAGGATTGGAGGATGGATTGTGCCTGGTGGCTTGTGTTGACTGTGATACCTGCAAAGCGGTCTGCAAGCCTTTTTATCAATGTACCATGAGTCGAATGACTGTACAAATGACTTGAAGGGCCTTGAGCCAACATGTCAGCGGAGTGTGCGAATAGGTCAATGTGCAACAAAAAGCAACTGCCAGCCAGGCATAGGAGATCCTAGATTTTTTTTTGCTAAAAACTTGTTTTTTGACACTCCAAAAAAAATAAAACATCAGCCCAGACCCGGAAGTCGGCGATTGGAGTTCTTTGCTGGCCAAACCCGAGCCAAATGACCTGGATGGTCATCTTTACCTTGCGCCGCATGAACAGTTTATCAGCGGCTGGCCAAACCGAGAAGACCAGATCTTTACAGCCAATCTCCGCTGTACCTAGCAAAACAGCTTTCCTCGCTAGAAAACAATGTCTAATCAAGCCCTCAGAAAATGCCTTTGGCTATCTCCCTTCTTCTCCCAGAAAGGATTCTGGTCTTAGGAATTGCTTTGGCTTTGTCCAACCCCGAATCCAGCTGCTGATGCGCTGTTCATATGGCGCAATGAAAAAATGGCCAGCTTTTGATGATGTTCCACTAAACCGGTGTCGCAAAACAGGGGTCCCAGGCTCGATTCCCCCTGCCGGCTTTTTTGCTGGCTTGGGCTTCCTGCATCCTTTTGCCGAAAATCTGGCAAAACTCTGTGTTTTTGGACATCCTCTTTGCGAAAACGCTGGAAAAACCGTGTTTTTTGCGGGAAATACTGGGGAGCAAAGGGGAAGTGCAAGGATACATACATACATACATACATACATACATACATACATACATACATACATACATACATACATACATACATACATACATACATACATACATACATACATACATACATACATACATACATACATACATACATACATACATACATACATACATACATACATACATACATACATACATACATACATACATACATACATACATACATACATACATACATACATACATACATACATACATACATACATACATACATACATACATACATACATACATACATACATACATACATACATACATACATACATACATACATACATACATACATACATACATACATACATACATACATACATACATACATACATACATACATACATACATACATACATACATACATACATACATACATACATACATACATACATACATACATACATACATACATACATACATACATACATACATACATACATACATACATACATACATACATACATACATACATACATACATACATACATACATACATACATACATACATACATACATACATACATACATACATACATACATACACATACATACATACATACATACATACATACATACATACATTACATACATACATACATACATACATACATACATACATACATACATACATACATACATACATTACATACATACATTACATACATACATTACATACATACATACATACATACATACATACATACATACATACATACATACATACATACATACATACATACATACATACATACATACATACATACATACATACATTACATACATACATACATACATACATACATACATACATACATACATACATACATACATACATACATACATACATACATACATACATACATACATACATACATACATACATACATACATTACATACATACATACATACATACATACATACATACATACATACATACATACATACATACATACATACATTACATTACATTACATTACATTACATACATACATACATACATACATACATACATACATTACATTACATTACATTACATTACATACATACATACATTACATACATACATACATACATACATACATACATACATACATACATACATACATACATACATACATACATACATACATACATACATACATACATACATACATACATACATACATACATACATACATACATACATACATACATACATACATACATACATACATACATACATACATACATTACATTACATTACATTACATTACATTACATTACATTACATTACATTACATTACATTACATTACATACATACATACATACATACATACATACATACATACATACATACATACATACATTACATACATACATACATTACATACATACATACATACATACATACATACATACATACATACATACATACATACATACATACATACATACATACATACATACATACATACATACATACATACATACATACATACATACATACATACATACATACATACATACATACATTACATACATACATACATACATACATACATACATACATTACATTACATTACATTACATTACATTACATTACATTACATTACATTACATTACATTACATTACATTACATTACATTACATTACATTACATTACATTACATTACATTACATTACATTACATTACATTACATTACATTACATTACATTACATACATACATACATACATACATACATACATACATACATACATACATACATACATACATACATACATACATACATACATACATACATACATACATTACATACATACATACATACATACATACATACATACATACATACATACATACATACATACATACATACATACATACATACATACATACATACATACATACATACATACATACATACATACATACATACATTACATTACATTACATTACATTACATTACATTACATTACATTACATACATACATACATACATATACATACATACATACATACATACATACATACATACATACATACATTACATACATTACATACATACATACATACATACATACATACATACATACATACATACATACATACATACATTACATACATACATACATACATACATACATACATACATACATACATACATACATACATACATACATACATACATACATACATACATACATACATACATACATACATACATACATACATACATACATACATACATACATACATACATACATACATACATACATACATTACATACATACATACATACATACATACATACATACATACATACATACATACATACATACATACATACATACATACATACATACATACATACATACATACATACATACATACATACATACATTACATACATACATACATACATACATACATACATACATACATACATACATACATACATACATACATACATACATTACATACATACATACATACATACATACATACATACATACATACATACATACATACATACATACATACATACATTACATACATACATACATACATACATACATACATACATACATACATACATACATACATACATACATACATACATACATACATACATACATACATACATACATACATACATACATACATACATACATACATACATACATACATACATACATACATACATACATACATACATACATACATACATACATACATACATACATACATACATACATACATACATACATACATACATACATACATACATACATACATACATACATACATACATACATACATACATACATACATACATACATACATACATACATACATACATACATACATACATACATACATACATACATACATACATACATACATACATACATACATGCATGCATATGCATATACATACATACATACATACATACATACATACATACATTACATACATACATACATACATACATACATACATACATGCATACATACATACATACATACATACATACATACATACATACATACATACATACATACATACATACATACATACATACATACATACATACATACATACATACATACATACACATACATACATACATACATACATACATACATACATACATACATACATACATACATACATACATACATACATACATACATACATACATACATACATACATACATACATACATACATACATACATACATACATACATACATACATACATACATACATACATACATACATACATACATACATACATACATACATACATACATACATACATACATACATACATACATACATACATACATACATACATACATACATACATACATACATACATACATACATACATACATACATACATACATACATACATACATACATACATACATACATACATACATACATACATACATACATACATACATACATACATACATACATACATACATACATACATACATACATACATACATACATACATACATACATTCCATTACATTACATTACATTACATTACATTACATTACATTACATACATACATACATACATACATACATACATACATACATACGAGAGAGGGAGATTGGGGAGAGAGAGGCTTGGGGGGATGGGGAGGATGGGGAGCAGAGGGAGGGAGAGAGGACGACCGAACACACAAGGGAGACAAGGGAGAGAGGAAGAAGGAGAAAAGGGAGAGGACAATGTCGGCGGACTGAGCCGGAGGCTCTAAAGTTTCAGACTAAGCGAATGATTATCATAAGCACTCAGCAACATCCAAGGCAAATACCACCATCGTAAGCGTTGTCAATTGACCCGAGGCTATAACTCTCGTAGAGAATCCAGTGTCGAAGTGGGATCCCGAAGACTCATTCAATTGTCTTTCCGTTGAACCGATCAAAGAATTGAGCTTCCCACAGTCGGAAACTGCCTGAAGGCCATGGGGAGTCCATAAATTTGATGAGCCGCCCTTGCGCCATGTTTTTTCTCCGAAACTTTGAGATGTCCCCCCAAAAAAATATCCGCGTCGCGCGCGCACGCGACCGGCGAAACGTCGCAGCCGCCAGCCGCGCCTTGAGGGACACGATGGAGCTGAAGCGCATGAACGCCATGGAGCTGCTGAAGGCGAGCGCCCGGATCTCCGTGGGAAAGGCCTCGCGATGCGAGCCCAGGGTTACCTGAAATTGGCTTGCGCCACCCCTTGCGCCACCTTCTGGGGTCGAAAACCAAAAATTGGAGGAACCCCTGAGGGGTCCAAAACCTGAAAATTCAGGAATATTTGCACAGCAGCCGCACTTCAGAAGTGGCTTCCTGCCCAAAGCTCTCAGTCCGAAACCTCAAGTCCACCACGGGCCTGGGGACTCGAGGAAAAATGTGTTCAACATGCCCCAAGTCGAGTCCAAAGTCAGGGTAAGTGTCCAAAATGGTGGCCTTCCTCGTGTCCAGTTTCTAAGGCGAAAAGGGTGGCCTGAGTTTTCTCAAAACGCACTCGTTCGCAGAGGTATTCCCCCACCTCCAGCGTCCACATTTGCGCGCTCTCCCACGCGAAGCACCGGCAGCCAGAGCTCAGGGTGCCGCAAATCACTGCGATCAGAAGCTGGCTCTCCTCAAGGAGCATCAAGACCAAAGCCAACGAAACCAACCAAACCGACAGCCTCGACACCCAGCACAACCACACAGAAAATCTGGAGTCTCAAGTCTCAAGTACATCAGATTTATGGCTGGAACGTGTGTTGCGCATGCGTAGCCCGACAACCTAATCTCGTAGCTCCAATCCCGGGAAAAGCTCAGTGCCTGTGGACGTCTGTTTCACTTGCTGCAGCATAAGCCCGATTTATTCTCAGGTCGATTGGGTTGGTTCAGTTGCTTAAGGTTCTTTCAGGGCAGGGTTGGCGTCGGTGTGGGATTGGTGAAGACAGGTATGGGTGGTTTTTGCCTGCATCAGGCTGGGCGTAGCTTGTGTTTTGCATGGAACACATTTTCGGTTATGAGGTTTGCTTCAGCGGTGTCCCGACTCGGTGTCCCTACTCTGAATCCACAGTGTTGTGCAACTTTTCAGAACACACCTCCGCAGCTCCAGCTGGAAAATCGCAGCAACTGTTCAGTACCGGTGGAAAATGGTGTTTGTTCAGCACTCACACTTCCACAGCTCCAGGCACAACATCCCCAATTTTCAGTACAGTAGTACGCGAAGTACATGTCTGCAGCTCCACCCATGCAACTGTTCAATGCAAATGAAATACACGAAGCAAAGGACACCTCCGCAGTTCCAGCTCGGTTGTCGCAACTTCAGTTGAACGAAACGTCATTGTTTGGTTCCCTTGTATTGTTTTCAAGTGTTTTAGAAAATGGCCAAACAGGTGATGATGGAATTCACAAAGCGTATATAAAATATATATCTATAAACTATTCTATATATTATCTGTATTCTAGAGAGACCCCTAACAACAGGCGCAAGCACCAAAATCAGAATTGAGGTCACAGGTTTGAAGGCTTCATTATCCCTCATTGATGCAACGCTCAGCTTGTAAGGGAAAGATCTCGCCACCAAATTGAGTGCGTTTTGTTTTTTTCGTCTCAAAAAACACCTTGGAAGCCAAACAAATTGGTCTTTAGCCCTGGCGTCACCAACTCTTCGAAGCATTCGCCTGGCTTGCGTCAAGGCTGGTGAGGGCCAGCAGCAGCGAGCCCTGCAGAAAGAAGCCGATCACGAAGCTCCCGAAGCGGCCGATGCGGTCCACGATCAGAATGGAGAGCACCACACCTCCCAGGTCACCGAGGTTGAAGAGCATCCTCAGGATACCCTCCCAAAATGGCATCTCACAGGGGGTCTCTCCAAGTGGAAGCTGAGATATGGCTCGCGATGTTCCTGTCTCTGGCGCGAGAAAAATGGACAAATGAGAGAAAACCCGGCGGAACAAAAAACGCCTTCAAGGTTTGCGGCGAGGATGGAGGTTGCTGTAGTTTGGCAATGCTACGGTCAAAGAAAACCGTTTTCTGGGAACATGCTGCGGAGTTAATGACCATCCCCATCAACCTAGTAAGCACATATACTAATATTTCCT
>CAUJNA010001546.1:633205-693205 GCA_963377175.1 Effrenium voratum
AAGCAGAGCCTCTGGCTGTCAGAGTTCCTCTTGTGGCACAAGCAAACCCTCGGATGGCTCCACTCCTTGGCCATGGACGCCAGAAAAATCACCCCTGCCCGGCCGATGGGGTAACCCACACTGTAGGCTGCCATGAGCATCCCTCTGGTGTTCGTGGGCAGGAATTCAATATACCAGGCGGACCTTGGAGACACAAAGCCGCCCCGAAGGACTTGACAAAAGGCGTGCAGGCTTTCTCACCAAAAGCCACTGCCTGCTTCTCATGAGTCGCCTGTTGAGATACCTCTGAAAGTCAAGATCGGTTGAGGGTGAATCCAATCGAAAACTACCCTTTTACAGCCGATAGTTCTAGGAGGAAGCCGAAACAAAAGGATTCACGATTCGGAAGTTCTACTGGTGGCGGCCCGCTGCAAAGCTATAATGAATAAAGAAAACACAAATAAGTAGATGAATACATGCAAACATATAAAAAAAATACGTATATAAGCAAATCATCCTGTGGTTGTCACTGGCAAGCTCATGGGTCCTGAGCGCTAGGCATGCCGGTGATGGCGATGGAGAATGCAAAGGCTTGCGCAGTGCGAATCCACGTCAAGACCTCAGGAGCATCCATGTCAAATGTTGTTTGGTTGAGTCGAGACCAATGCTTGTTGTCTGAACCCAAGTGCCGACATCGTTCCGCGACGTCAACGTCAATGGTCTAAGCAAAAAGCGAGAAACCAGGCCTCTAGCTTTGAAGCTGGCGGTCTCTGCCAGCCAGAATCTGCTTCCGTTCTGTCTCGGATAATATATCATCTGTCTTTATTCTCTGTCTTTACTCAGGTGCATACAGGCATCTCTCTGTGTATGTACACATATATATATATAATATAGAGAGATTAATATGTACAGATTTGTTCTCACAGCTAGGGGGTGATGATGAGTCACGCGCAATGAGCCAAACAGAATGGTGCTCGGACAAGTGAATAGAAGCAACAGATTCGACCCTGCTTTTGTCAGCTGTCCTACCCTATTTCCAGTCAGGATATCCGCTTCCTGGCAAACCGTCAAAATCGCAACTGCTAAGTAAGCGTAATCTCTGGAGGTATTTTGGTTAATTTGTCAATTCAAAACTGAAGGGCGCCATTGGAAACGCAATCACAACCACGGATTTAGAACTGAAACTCAATTGGTTTTGGAGAGCCCCCTTACGACTGCAGAGAATTTGTTGGCTTGGAATTGGCCTAGTATTGCCTCAGTCAAAATTAGAATTGGGAGATGAGGGGTCCGGCAAGAAGGGGACAATATTGATAGTTTGCTGTTGGCAGACTTTCCTCTGTGAGCTTCAACAATTTGTGCTGTTTTTTTCTAGTGCAATTCCAACACTCGAAATCTTGCTCACTCTTACATAACTTCGATTTAAGCAAAATAGTAATTTGAAAAGGGGGCACACATAGTTACAATTTGTACTTTTCAGAAATGGAACAATAGTTTCTGGCACATTTTGTCAACTGTAATATCTTGTTCGGTGCCTCTTCGGGCACCATAAAATCAGCGGCTTTGAGTATTGCCCAAGACTCTATCTTGTGAAGTAGTCTCCTGTCCTGAGGTTGTTCGTCGGGCGGAACAGCCAAACAACAACCCCAATGCTCCGTCGAGTCAAACAGGTGGGAATGTCTTAGTAATCATCCAGAATTCGGATTCTATAGAATCTTTGTTGATGTTATTTGAAAAAGACCTCACAAACAATGTGAGCCTGTCAGAAACTGGGCCGCCGCGCCAGCACAGAGCTCGCTGATGCTGCCATCATACTAAGAAGCACAGCCACAGGGCACACCAGAAGCAATGTACCACGGCGTCCTGAGTGCAAACCCAGCGGAGCTGACTGCTCCGAAGAAAACACCTGCACTTGGAGCCATGGGGTCCATCAGGTTGCTCCATCTGGGGTTGCCTTTTCGTTGGCGCTCATGTTTGAGCTGTTTTCAAGGGATTGGGCTGTTCTTCCTTTTAAACGGTTGTCCGAGGCTTGAAGTGTAATGCTAGACGTGCAAAACTAATACCCAAAAAGGGATCTGTTTGAAGGAATGCTCCAAAGACTAAACCAAGACGACGATTTGAACACATGTCCATTTTTGCTTGTGGACAAGGTACAAGCGCAATAGCCTTCGGGATGCTTACGAAAGCCACCAAATGTAAGAAACAAGTGTCCACTCTGTCCCGGACCAGAGGTTTCATTTGCTCATTGCCAGCTGTGTCAATCCCAAGTCAACATCATCCATCCCATTTCTCTCGCAATAAGGTTGAACCTTGCCAACGTTGTCCTTTCTGGGATCACTCGGCAGTCCCTCGGCCCGCATTCTGCCCACGCCTAGCTTGTCCAGCAGCGGGGAGGCTGCCAGGGCCCCGAAGCCACAGCCCAAAGGAAACCCGGCCGCGAAGGTCGCCTATGGGCGAGTCGAATCAGCTGCTCTGGGAAAACGGTGTCGTTGACCTCGGGACCTTTTTGGGTTGGAGAAAGGGAAATCAAAGAAACAGTGTGTTTAGGGGACTCCCATTCTCGGAAAACCCAAAACTCAAGTGAAGAAGACGTTTATCGGACCCCAAAAAAATCCGGATCAGTGGTCCGCTAAGCATGAACTCAGAAGCATTGGCTCAAGGATATTTGTTGTATGAGTAGGTAGTTTGTTGTTCCCTTGCATGTTCATCAGTCGCCTCCCGTTGCCTTAGACCCTGACTTGAAGGATGGCAGCGAACATAAGTGCTGCATCATTGACGCCTTTGGGATCATGTCATTCCTTTGCAGGTACCCAACCGTGCCAAACTTGAACCCCGCAACAGTCAACGACGGCGTGTTTGCATCCTATGGGGCTCACCTGCAGCTTGCAAAGTCTTGACCCAAAAGCATCCCAAGCCGAGAAACCGGTGGCTTTGCTCTATGTGCAAGATAAAGCATTTACCCACAACAGAAACACAAACAGCAAACAGCAAACACAAAAACATCGACCGGGAGTTTGGCGAAGTATCTCTATTGGTTCCTGTAAAGTCCTTTAAACAGAAGCAATAGCTCCTTGCAGAGGAACCATATAGTGGAGGTATGGGTATTGGTTGACACCTGGTCAGACGCTATCATAATGTAATCAGACTTACCAACCACTCTGCGAGAGCCAATGAAAACAAGCGGTTGCTATTTGTGACTCACCACTAGCTCACGGACAAGGTCAACCTGCACCTCAGTGGTACTGATCAACCCAGCATCGCATTTGCCCCGAATCCTAAAATGCGTATGGTCTCGTATGCCTTTCATGAACTCAGAGTGAGACTAGCAAGCCTCAACACGCGCTCAAGGGAGTCCCTTCCAACCCCCCTCCCCAAACATACTGCAGCCACAGCACGATCTCGGATTCCTCTGCTTGAAGATGGTGTCTGAGGCCCTGAAACATGTAAGGCGTGCACTCCTGGGTGGAGGCAAAAATCGCCCATGCCAGCATCATCCGCAGGAGGTGGACCAGATGAAACCAGCCCAGGGTCAGCTCATCCAGGGCTTGCGCCACCGATGGTGGTCTGCCTCAAGCAACACTCTGGCTGATTCCTTAGGGCTACGAATATGGAGTGGGTAACATGTAATTGTTCACTAACCTCGGAAATGCATGGTGGTCGAATTGCTTAGGTCTGAGTATGACTGCGCCGTGAATCAAACAAATCAAAGAGGCGGTTGCTATGTTTGGCTGCCCGTTGCCGGCTGGGAGTCATGAATCTTGGGCTCCCCGCAATGCAAGGCTTTGGATGTCCCAAAAAGAACCTGCTTGGGAATATGAGAGAACAGCAATGAAGCTGCAAAATTCAAGTTTTAGACTCTCCTACATCTCAATACAGCTAAAGTCAGCACTAGTGAGTCGGTAGTGAAGCTTGTTTCAATGAGCATGGAAATTGGAATGTGTCTCGCACTGTGCATCAGCACGCTCCAGAATCCTAGCTTCCAAACGCAGTCACTGGTGTCCCTCACCCCACGCCTGTGGCAAAAACTCCTGACCGCTGGCAACATCAGAAGCTTGCCAGTTGCTCCTGTTTTTCTGGGTAGTTGTTTGTAGCCAAGTTCAAGGTTGGAACCGGCGATTTGTGTTCATGTTGTCTGGTCCCTCGCGTTGCTAGACCTGTTGCACCTTTACCTAGTGTGGAGCGAGCCAAGCGTCTGAGCTTCCCGCCGAAAAAGGTCGCCGGGTCATCGTCCAGACTTTTGCCAATGGCCATTGGTGGCTCAGGCTCTGGCGTTTCCATAACTGGATCCGGACAGCAAAAGATCCGAATGGCAACGGGCACATGTCGCAAGTGGCCGGTGGATCCACTTGCGAAGGGAATCCCAGCTACTTTATGGTCAAGGGCCACTCCAATTTCGGCCTTGCCTAGAGTTTTCCAGAAACGGAATCTGAACAAATGCCTCGCCCCAGTGAAGGGGATGATTCTCAGATTTGTTTATGGAAGAAACCGCCTTTCATGGCATTTCATGGCAGCAAGCAGAACAGCCGCTTGGAACCGTGCTAAAGATACTAAACCAATATGTTGTGTGTCTAGCCCCAACGCAACAAGAAGGTCGTTGTTACATGACATGCCGCAAACATGAACACTAAGTCACAGAAAACTTCTTGCTGAACCGTGCATGTGCCGCACCTAAAAACAAAGGACAGGCAGCCATGCTAGGCTCCATCCCCACCAACACTGCCATTCACCAATCTGAATTAGTCATAGGTCACGTTCAGAAGCAAACCCATAAACTGGTCTACGCACAGGGAGAGGGAGGTGAGCCTTTGCCCAACGTCAAAATGGCCCTAGATTCCTGAATTGCGGCGCCTCGAACCTAAGTGTAAGCTCTGACCATATCACAGAGTAAGGACATAACAAACACACACACACACACACACACACACACACACACACACGCTTGGATACCCACACACGCTCGGAACCATACATAGACATGGCCTAACTATATGTGTGTTAACATACTAATACTAATTCTATTATTAATTTTCCCGGATTATCCCTACAACACCGCAATACCGGCGCGATCCGTCAATGGCTATACAAACTGCACGGGCCAGGGCTGCGGCTTGTCCGAATCAGAATCCTCGTAAGGAAGCGGCAAGTCCTGCGCCAAAGCTTTGATTCAGAGTAACATGCCGTGGCTCTGAGGTGTTCAATCAACCGTGACAGAAGGGGAGTTCTCGTTGGTTCGGCTTCCAAAGAAACGCACATTGCCATCAACCGTTGATGGGGTCCCTCATCTAGTGAAACACGCAAATCCTGCCCTACCCCGTGCACAACACCGAAACCTCTGGAGTATCATCATGCGCAAGGCTCGTAAAGTGAAATTGCAAACTTGACCATTATTCAATAGTCTAGTGATATGGGAGGCGGACGAGCCTTAGGTCGAATTTCGGCCGAATGCAAAATCACATGCTAGAGCCGCGGTCGAATTTGCTCGTCAAAAGCATATTCGTTGCACTTCATTGAGTCACCTATCGCTTTCCAAGTTTGAATGTTGCAAGGCTATCGTGAAAGGGTATTGCTTTGTCTAACATGCCAATGCCGCCTGGTGGAAGCAGCAGCAGCGGCAGCAGCTGCAATGGTAGTGGTACGGTAGCCAAAATGATAGTAGGAACATCCATATGCACGGTTCTGACGGTGGTAGTGGTGGTGGTGGTGGTGGTGGTGGTGGTGGTGGCGGTGGTGGTGGTGGTGGATGTGGTGGTGGAACTGGCGAAGCAAAGCAAGTGAAGCAACACCAGCCGTGGCATGTGATCAATGCATGTAATAGTCGTTAGCACGGCCAGATTGCAGTGTCAGTCGATGAAACTTGCGTTCCTCATTTACAACATACCTCGCTCACTTGGAGCAACTTGTCCTACATGAAGGTCTGACTAGGAATGGTCAAACAAGTCTTCTGCTCCATCCTCAATCATAGCTGCCCCGTCATGTCAGCACTTGCTCACATTGACTTGTTCAAGCCAGTGATGCAAGAAGCCACTCACGGAACATGTCTATGTAAGCAAAGCCAGTGCAATACAAGCATCAAGAGCCCCAGCGCCCAAATACCTAGCCAAACTGCATGCAGTCAAGTCACATTGAGGATGGCAATGGCCCGGCGGGCATCTTTCTGCCTCATCCCTGTCTTGGCGGGTGTCACGATACAGCGGGCACCTCAGCTGAACAACATGTCGACAGAACGAAACTAGGACAAATTATGCAAGCGGTTGATCATTCTGCACGCGATCCCGATCACCGGGAGAGCCACCACAAGCATGTACACTGTGTTTCCCCGGATGCGAAAGTCATGGACATTGATATCTGCATGTTCGCACGACATCCACCTGTCCAACATACAGTCTCCAGCTCTCTTCCTCTCTCGTTCAATGTATGTGGCATCATCCTTTCAACAACGTTCCATGGACTATCAAAGACAACCACGATGCATGCCCTCCGCGCCTAGATCGGCCTGCATGTCCATATCATCCAGGGCGATCCTCACTATCCAAGTGACTCAACCAGACGCAGAAACGTATGAAGGCTGGCTTGTTCCTCAAGCCACAAAATCTGAAGAATGTGATGGATCCAAGCAATATCGTGGTGTTGAGAACCAGGGTGCCTGATCCTTGTCGGGGGAACCACGGAGGTGCTATACCCTGCGTAGACGTGGCAACTCACAGGCAGTCACATGCAAATGAAGTCACATGTCAGAAAGGATGTTCTGAGCGCCTAAATTCCAAAAACATCCAAAAACGACAACGACGTGTCAAACAACTGGCAGTGACTAGTAACTAGCAATCACTCCTAGTACAATTCTCTGAGCGTGTGAAAACATTGCACATGGGCGGATTGAATCTCGGAGGCTTGCACTTGCAAGACTTAGCTCAAGGCCAGCGAATGCAACTTATCTTATGGGTCGTTGGAAGCTGGTCATCCAGCCATCCTGGCATCGCGCCATCTCAGAGTTTAGCGTTGCTCACTCTTTCCTGTGGCCAAGAGATGTGCTATCATTGACAGTTCTGCTTAACTACGAACTGTAACGAATCTGGGTTAAATACAGGCCACCATATTCGGATTCGCACTACGCTTGGGATCGCTTTCCACGCAAGCTTTCCACGCAAGTGAAGCTACTACAATTGCTCCGCGGGAGAATCTCGCGTAGTGAGGCGGCCCTGGAAGGATATCACCAGCTGATGTCTATCTCTGACAAAAACCAACAAACCCAAGATTATATTTCACGGTAAAGCTGTCAAAGTCAGGCATTCTCTGAGTGAAATCATGTAAATTCCTCCTCACAGGCTGAAAACGTTTGGTTCACTCCAGGTTCCATTGTGAAACGTTGACCGTTCTCCAGACATGTACATTTCGGAAACTACTTCTTGGAGTAGCCCTTCTAGCGGTACATGGCTCCCACCTGCAAGGCTTCTCATGCTCAACCCAACAAATTCTATCCCTGAGGTAGATGTGAGTGGGCCATACCCCAAATACCCGGGGTTTACCTCTCGCTTTCCGAAGGCCTAATGGGATGCCTGCCCTTGTGGAGTTGGGATGCTTTGATCGCCGCGGGGCCAGCTGTCTACATCCTTCTCCTTGAGGTAGGCAAAGATCTCGGCTGGTCGTCCTACGGTCAAGTTAAAAGCAGAAGGCTTGGCTCCAAATGGGTAATTTGGGAATCTCTGGACATTTAGCTGCTTGTTGTCTACCGCTTTCCAGGGGCTCCTTATCTATTGGCCAAATCAAATAGGTTCAACTCCCACCTCGTAGGAGATCGGCTGAAGTGCGTTCAATCCACCTACTTCTGAGCCGAGAAACCGGGCGCGAGCTTCAAGGAAGCTCGGTTAACATCATATTCCCAGTGTCGGTCTGAATTCACCTGAAGATAGAAGCCTGGGCAACCAAATACTTGTTCATCCAATATTTACGTAACACAGCTCACTGTCCAATGGCTCAAATTCCTGATCAGAATCCAACATCATGGATGCTGCAACCGTTGCAGCACATCCAGCAGCAACAGCCCACGTAATCATGCAAGCACGTACTCTTTGTAATTTTATTATCCACATCGAACCTCAAACAAGCTGTGAAACATGGGATGTTCGGGCGAACGCATAGATTCTGATTTGAGATTCCCATGACGCGATGACGGAAAACGTACAGAACCCATATCCTGGCTTCCGGGAAGAGTCTGCAAGCTTCCATGGCCCCATTTCATTTGGAAACCGAGACAAGTTAACGTTCAGAAACGGAAGCAATCTAAGCAGCTGGTGACACAATGACATGAGCATTGTAAAGCAGCTCTGAAAAAGGATCCTGGAACTCTGCGGGGCTAAACTCTGAGCCTTTTGTATCTGCACGGGGGGCCCGCAGCTCACACAGCTTTCCGTGTCAGACAACAAAAAGCTCTTTTTTCCACCTGCTGAGACCTTTGCTGCATAGATCTCCTCCTGGTACCAAGCCTGTCCCCCTCGCGCCCGACCCCTGCCTGAGTTGCATTTCAAGTCCGGCGTCTGCCCTGAAGTCTTTGGCAGCCCGTAGCGTGTGAGTGCCTTGAATGGCTGGCTCGGCCCCCAAAAATCGCGACTTTATCACACGGAGTTGGGCTTGCTCTGAACGGCGCTCCAATTAACTACTGTATACAGAAAAACAAAGATGCAGAGGTGTATACACAGGGGTACGTATGGCCACAGTGACTTGACCTGTTTGGCCTTCCAGGGACATGCATCATGGTCAGATCACGTGGTAACAGCAAGCGGCCTTTGTTCCACAAACACCGATGCGACAAACAAAGGCATGTCCACCATCGTGCCCAATTTCATTTACCGCTCAACATTGCTGGAATTGCGTGGCATTATTTACGGCTTCGAACAGAAATGGTGATTCTCTGGGAATTGAGCAGCTCACATTCTACGGTTTCTCCTCTAAAGAGCATGGATGCTTGATCAAGTTGGAGACCTAATGGATTTCCTTGAGCCAACCCATGCAAGTTCACACCGCTCATTGCCCACAACGACATTCACTTGAGCGGTATTCAAAGTCTGCGTGGCCCATATCGAAACCTTTCGCGAGGGCTGTTGAAGGGCCGCGGCATGACACGCCCCACTGGCTGCGCATTCGCGGACGCACCAACTTTCGCAGGTGCTTCAAATTTTCAAGTGACTGTCGATTGCCCAGGCGCAACATCTCAACATCTGACAGCAACCTGTGCGGCCTGCCTTGTCCACGGCATCGCGGCCGGTTCGCTCCGCCCAGAGTCTCCATGTGGAGGAGAGGACGATTTGAGCCCCAGTCTCTCTCACGATCAGGGCAAGGGCCTGCGACGGCGCTACTTCGAACTTTGGCTCATAGGACCCATAGCTGTCTGCTTTCCAGTTTTGAACGCTAACTTAGAGTTCTCATTCAATCTGAACCTGTAGCCTATGATTGCTTTCAGGAAGCCGGACCAAACACAAGGTGCTTGCTTCAAACCCAGTCATTCTAACATTGCCATTCTTCAAAAAAAAACCAAAGCTGTGAAACCCAGCCAGTTGAAACTCTACGTTCCTTACGAGAGCTCAGTTGGTGCATGGCCGAACAGTTGTACCCTCGCTTGATCTCTGGCTCCATGGCCACAACTGCCTCTCAAGGTCCCTGATTGGCGTCTCAAATCATGTAGAACCGTGAGACAAACCTGAAGCATTTGCTCTCGGTGAAAATAAAATATCTGAATGAAAGCCAATTGCATATACGATGACACACGTTGGCCAAGCTGATGGCAAGTAGGGTAAAAGTGGACTTGTGCCCTTGCGTTCGTCCTCCCACGCGTGCCTACGTCAGACTTGAGGCAAGTGGTTTTAATCCTACATCAGCACAAAGGCAACAGGTTCTATGCGCTCTAAGCTCCAACCCTCCAACAGAAACAGTCCACCTGACATACCCCTTCCTCCCACCCCCTCGGAAAATAAACATGCACAGAACATTGGGTCCCGCCCACCGACCCCACTGCCAAACTCCGCACCTCCATACACGGCTTGCAGAAAGCTGTCGGCGCATAATTCGCCGCATGAAGGACCTGAAGTGCTGCGCATCCGACCCTCCCGTGAGTTGATTGACACCACTGAGCGAGGGCCTCCAAGCGGTTTAAGGATGATGCGCCAGGGCGCTAAAACATACACCACATCTTTTGAGGAGGGGAGTGCCTGGCTGGCTGAGCTCAACTTGATGAATCCTAGGTTCGCAAGTGACAACGAATGTCGAAGTTACCGCCCGGCGGCTTAGATTTGATATTTGTGGATTGGCAACTGGAGATCGGCTGTACACCACACAAGGACGATGCTTGCTCCGGGGACCGCTTGCAGCCCTGCCAAGGTTTCGTGGGTTCTCAGCCAACTAAATTGCAGACTCCAGATCTGTCAGTTGCTCGCTGTTTTGCGGAGGCTACGCGGCGTTTCTTACGCGCGGGAATTCGGTTAAGCAGAACGCATGCGTCGATGGCTACGCGAGGGCTACGCGACACTTCGACCAGGAAAGTGAATGAGAGAAAGATATTAATTCCCTTTCCTTTCGGTATCTTTTCATCCACCATTATCTCCTTCCTTCTGGTGCCTCCTCCTCCAGCCAATTATCTTAGAAATGGAGGAGGCATTGCATGGAAAGCTGTCATCAACAAAATCCCAGACAAAGGACAAAAAACATATCAAAGAGAAATAGCTTCAGAATCCATTCCTTCGTGTCATCTGGATTCTTCATCATCCCTCAGTTTGGCATGTCTAACTGGCACTCCATACGTTGTCCTTTGTTCCATTGGCACGGCATTTTCTGCAGAACGATTGGGCAGACTTGGGAAATTGATACCTCACAAAGTCGCGGCTTTGTGTTTTCAGCTTTGACTCAGTGTGCTGAGCACCGCAACCAACAATCCAATCTCGACACTGAACCTCAGGATGCCAATGGCCGAAAACCGAACACCTCGATCATGGATACGAACACGCGATCTTCCTTCACTTTTCGGTGTTTGCTTCAAGGTCCAATGCCTGCCAAAAAGCACCATCCAC
Source organism: Effrenium voratum (assembly GCA_963377175.1). Classification (NCBI taxonomy): domain Eukaryota; class Dinophyceae; order Suessiales; family Symbiodiniaceae; genus Effrenium; species Effrenium voratum. Next base: position 644,236 of record CAUJNA010001546.1, read on the forward strand.
ATCGAGGAAGATGACCTTCTTCTGAGGCTTGCTGAGCATTGAGCTCATCTCCTGGCTGTCTCAGACCCCAAGTTCGAAGCAAGTAGGGCAAGCTTGCGGCGCTGTTTGCGCCCTGCATCATGTTTTTACAAACTGCACTATCAACCGTTGTGTCTTATTCTTTGCCGTGCATGGACAAAAGTAGTGATCCGAGGCGTCACAGCCAAGAGTTGAACCCTTTGGTTCTCAACCCCACCTCAATCCTTTGGCGCACTGCCTCAAAGCAAAGCTATGAACAAAACTCGATTGAAGCAAGCGGGTATTGGAGCTCATATTGGCGTGATGCAGGCTTGCTTTTTTAGAGTTGGTTTCCATGCATCATTGCTTCGGTTGGTGTGGCTTCTGTACAGGAGCCCAAGATGTTTACATTGTGAACAGTCTGTTTCGGAGCTGTCACACGCCTCATTGCCCTCCAAACACATTAGTTTTGTGCCGTGTTCTGTACAGGTGTCAGGCTGTTCTGTTGGCGGCTTCCAAAGGGCTAGCCTTCCAGGCGCATCAAAAGCCTGATGACCAAAAAGAACCAGATGCCACGATCCGAATCGAAGCGTTCGGCCTTCGGAACCCCTGGTTCCCACAAAAAAAAACATCGCGAATCGTATCCTCTTGCTGAGCTATACAAGGTGGCACAGAACGAAAGCTTCAAGATCTAGCGAGATTCAATATATATATATAAATATAAACTTAGATACCCACTGTTGTATCCCACGCCTATCGAAATTGTGAAACCAGTCATATTGCGTGTTCGCAATTTCTGCACTGTCAAATGAGAACGTAATCGAAACAACCCAGTCGATCAAGATTGGTTGCCTGGGAATGTGTTGTTCTGTCTCTTGTAATTCGCCAGTCGCGTTGTTTGTTTGGTTTTTCCCGTGGGAATATGTTGCTTTGTCTCTTGTCAGGCATGTTTGACAGGGTCTGTGAACAACCCGTGTTGAGGCCACGAAGTTAACCGAAAAGCTGCGACAGGTTCGTAAGTTCACACTTCTCCCGAGGCTGAGAGTTGCTGATTCTTTTACAGGCTACAAAAACAAAGTAGTCAGAAGGGCAGGATGTCTTTTGCTGGCTCCTGGTGAATAATGGCTTCATAAGCAGCTCGCGCTATTGAAAGAGAGGATACTTATACAACACTTTGAGATAGATTGAGCCACAGCAAATAAGTCATGAGCGCTCACTTGACTCATCCGAAAGTTTTGCCGCGACACAAATAATGCCATTTCGATTTCTGGGAATCTGCACCCACTTACAATAAAATGCCCCACCCTTGACAAAGTCATACAGCTTAAACATTATTTTAGGGGTCCCCAGTTCCAAGTTTGGGGTGTCTAATTCATCTGCTCGATGCTTAAAGTACTCCTCCCTTTCTGGGCCCCATAAAGCTAACGGATGCTTCCCTACAAGGAGTTTAAAAGGGAGCAGCAAACATTTGTTTCCGAAAAGGGACGCTTGGTGACTGATGGCAGGGGGTCCCCTCATAAGACTGGGAGAGAAGTCGGTGGGAGACATCGAGCTTAGTATTGGTTTCAAATTGGGCTATTCTAACTTAGTACTGGCCTCCTGGGAACTTGAAAAAAATAACTATCGGGACCTTGATTATTCGGGGGAACGCAAAATGAATCTCGAATTCCGCAGTATCTTCAATCCCCCGTCAATGAATGTAAGACGAAAGGTCAGACTGGAATCAGGCCAGCTGGCATGATGCGCTCATTCCAAGACACCTGTGACATCAGCTGTATGAAATCCCAAGTGGTACTGGAGCCTAGCGAACTCTACTCGACACATAGCAAGGGCCGTCATATTTCCCAGTCGCACCTTGCTGTTGAGGCTGGTGCGGCGAGACACTCCCTTGGCAGCGAGGCACCACAGCAAGTGTACCCGTCCGCTTTCACTCTAGAGACTCTGTGTTGCCTCCCTCCAAAGCCTTTTCACAAACAAGTTACATGCAAACACAAGCTATCCTCAAGTCTTTTGAGCGCCAAGAAGCTGCGGAGCCTGAGGATATCATGGTGGAATTCCAGGAACCATCAGACTGCTTCGGCGAGTCGAACTTCTTGGGCACGAAGTCAAAGACCGTCAAAGGGGCCGGCGCTGCGGGGCACTCATCACATTCGAGTGGTGCCCGAGGCTGGACTGGGAGTGGCACCCGATCCATAGTCTCGAGCCACAATCTCTCTGGCCGGTGACGTGCTTGACTCTCGCCAGTGGCAAAAGGGGCACGAATAGCAACCCTGCAAACCGAAACAGCAGAAGTCTTCATGGTTCAGCTACTGGTGACTGGCCTTCTGCCTTATTCTGCCATAGGTGCTCATATGGCCAATAGTATCCAAGGGCGCATGTGTTTTTTTTTTCCTGGTGGACGTCGACAGTCGCTTGTTCCTGGTTGCCCCCGAATTCTGTGCCAGGCCCTTATGGAGATGTTAACGCAGCTTGTCTGGGCAATACCAATACGGAACATCAATATTACTCTGCACCTCAAGCAGTCCGCGATGAGTGTAAATGGTGCGTATAGAAAGGTTATGCAAGATGTGTGTATTTGCATGTGTGCGTGTGTGCGCGCTTGTCAAGAGAAACACATGTGCGAAAGTGTTGCATTAAGTCTGTCGAAACATGCTGGGGTCAACTTGACATGATTTGGAAGGTCACGAGAGGCACTGGGGGGCAGCGATAATCTTCTTTGACACCATCCTTCAAGCGCTCAGCATCCAAACAGGTGATGTGTTTTCTCAAACACGCCCGTACACATATACACTGCGCTCCCGAAGAATTTCAACTTGCAGAATCGGAGTTTTGAAGCATGTTGCTTCTCGGAATGAACCTATTTAGCACAGCATTGAAGCAACACAACGTGCTCTGATATCTGCAGCCCTCAACACACAACGACAACATGTCATTGGGGGAACACATGAAATATATCAGCATGACATCATGGGACGCATGCCCAGTGGCCATGGGAAGCAAGGTACCCTTTGTTTTTGTGGTTGACTTTAAAGGGAAACCCTTCCCAAAAAAAAGAAGGAAAAATGGGCGCCACTGGGCAACTGGGTAAGAGGTCGGAGCAAAGGACGTGGGGTCGGACGTGGGGTCACCTGCCTCATGAATCGCCTCGATGCGGCCAGTGTAGAAAAGCACGCGCTCCGTCAGCGTCGTCCTCACAGAAAACAGGAAAACGCAGCGAGGAATTCCATTTTGGAAACAACACTGACTGTCCAAAAGGGAACGACCGGCGCATCTTGGAAGCCTCAAGCTCCTAGGTCTTTGGCTCATGATGCTCCCGACAAATTGGAACAGTCATGTGGAGGTCCAATGTGCTCAAACATGGGCTAAACTAGGGTCCACTGTTCAAGATAAGTAGCCTGGCTCTGAGCTTAGCAGGAATATTCGACCACGCGCCAACAACGAAGGCTTGGTCTCCTTGTGGCTTTCTTTAACAATGCAAAGGTTTCATGAACTATGAACTGCTCCACTGAAGGCATACTATATCTGGATCCGATACAGTAGATGCCATGCAGTGCACGCCCATCCGGCTCGTCTGACCCCCAAGGGCCGAGCTTTCCGCTGTCAATGTGTGCCTGGGCGCATCCATCGAAGACATGTGTTGATGTAACGAACACCTGACGCAAAAATATTGAACATGCAATGCAATTGCTTGCAAGTCTCAAATAATAGTCGAATTGGTTCTGATGTCAAACGCCTGGAGAACATGACTCATTTGCTGAAAGGGCTGCTGGTTGGGAGCTAAACTTTGAGCCCGAGCAAGGGCAAAACAGAAAAACACACATCCCTGTGGATGCCAAGGGCAGACATCATCTGCCAAAGCATGTTTTGACAATCACTCAAGGCTGCCAGGCCTGTGTGTTCATGCTACCATCACTCGAGCTCTGGCTATAGTGTTTGGCAAGATGAAGAAAAGCATTAAAAGGGAAATGGAAGTTTTAGTTTATGGCAAGTTAAAGCCTTTGCCCTGGCCTCAGCAAAAACAACAGCGTGGCGTACCGTAGCAATGTACAAGCCTGTGTTGGATACGTCTGCTCCTAATACTGACATGGACAAAGGATGTCATCTCCCTAAGCTTCCAATGTGCTCCGCCGTCTTTGATGAAGCTGCTTGGCCCTTCACCGTTTAACGTGCTTGTGGCCTGCCCCAAATGCTACCAAAGGCCCGAAGTCACATGGGCACATGTCGCTAGTTCCGGGTTTGTCCAAAAATTGTGGCCTCATTTTTTGCCCGGGACGGATATATCTCCGTTGGTGACGGATCATGGCGACCTTTCTTCACCTTTGACACCTTGGCCGAACCACCCACCCAAAGCAAAACAGAAATTCAGGCCCTTGGAGTGAAGCAGCATGCTTTTGAGGGGAGCGGCAGGCCTGCTGCAAAAGCGCCCTTTTGGGTCTCTGCTGCACAAACATTTGACCCACCACATCACAGACATCTCTGAGAGATCTGATTGCCAAATGCTGAGTGCCGAGCTGAGATACCAAAATTCCGCATCTTGGACTGGTCCAACTCGGCGCGTAGATCGCTGACAGCACCAAGCCACTGCTCAATGGCCCCCTGGAGTTGCCTTTATTGTGGATTGAAAACAAGCGAACAGCCGAGCACATTGCCCCAAAAAGGGGCAAGCTAGCATTCAAAACACGTTTAACCACGCGCCACATGGTGTCCATTTTGTAGTGTCGTCTTCATGGTCAGCAAACCTGCCCTGTCAACTGAAAAACAAGGTACTCGCAGTAAGCTGTAGACAAGGAGCCTCACGAAAACGACAAGCCAAACTTGCCACACGTCAAATCAACTCCTGGCTGCCAGCCAGGATGCTGACGGTGATTTGTTTGGCAATAACAGGCAGGCTTTGTGGGATAACATCTCCACTGTGGAAAGCCAACATGGACTTGGACCCTCATTTGTTTGGGGGGGGACATCTGGGGGGGGACATGGGGCATACATGGCCACAGTGGTTGGAATCCTGCAGCCCATACTCCTCCGAGCAGTATCTTTTACGCACCTCAGCATCAGGCCGGAGCAGCAGCTGCGGCAGCGTATCTCGAAAGCACCTGACAAAAGGTGGCAGCCAATTATTCGCTGTCGCAACACGCCGTGGACTAAGAGGCTTATCTGAGACAATCTGAAATTAAAACCACAAGTTTGGCAAAACTTGGTAGTTCTCGCTCTTGGTTGCTTTAGTTTCGGCAACTACTGGTCGCCACACAAGCAGTGGCTAAACCCAACAGGCACTGCAAAACCATGGAACAGCACAAGCAGGGTTTCACTTTAACACTCACTTGCGGAAGGAAACAAGTACAAGGAAGCCTCAAAAGTGTGGGATTTCTCTTGAGGGTCGCTTGATTTCTCATTGAAAAAAATGTGTCAAAGGGACTGAAGCAAATGCAGAACATGGCAAATTCTCAGGCTGATGTTCGAAATAATGTCATTTGACCATCTGCTCCCATGAGTGCAATTGTGATCACAGTCACCTGACTGCTGAGCAGCAACCAGCGGGCGGCAGTATATCAATGTGCGCTTTCTGCACTCATCGGCGCTGACATGCATGCTCATTGAGCTGAAACCATGATCTCTGACAAGTCATCACTGAAACGCCCGTGAGTCCTTCCCAAACATCTGTTGTTAGTCGTCTGCTAGCTGAATGGAACAATACATGGATCATCATCAACGGCAGATCGCAACAAGGCAACCGCGTTTCGCAGCAAGAGATATAACTTGTTTTGATTATGGTCCAACTAATGTTATCAATACAGGCTCCGCCATCAGTATTGCCTCTGTTGATCTCTATTGATCAGAAGAAACAAGTCATCGTCGCCAGCGCTTAGCCTTCCAGTCTTTACCTGAGTCATAATCAAAACCCGGCATTAAAATGGTCTACCCAGAAAAATGTAAAGAATTAAGAAGCCGGCCGCAACTATTTCTGGCTGGGAGTCTCCCTTACTAACCTCCATCTACCCGAGTTTTGACTGCGGCTCACCTGGAATCACAAGGGCTGGGCATCTCCAGAAAAGCAGGGGGTGGCCTGTTCCAATGTCCAATTCCTTCAGAACCATCGGCTTCTGCCGAGATGGGGCCTCAGAAAACCAAGACGTCAGCTCCTGAATGGAATACCCTTGCACCAGCTAACATGCAAGTGCACAAACCCCGGTAGAAAGACGACTTTCCTCTTGGAAAGGGCCTTCTTGCACTTCCGTGTTAGTTGGTGGGAGGGTATGTGTGAAGGAGCTGGGCCATGTTTCAGGCCAATCAACCAGTTACAAGTTTGACTCTTGGGTCAGTTGAACCAACTGAGAAGATACGGTGGACGAGTGCCCGGTGGACCCCCGTCTGGAGTGCTGTTTGGGCGCCTTGGCCCATTGAGCTGCGCGGGCAGGCGTCGCCTAGCCCAAAGCCAAAGTCCCCAAAAGCCTCCTTTTGTGACTCTTTTGTCGGGATATTGCAGGAGAGTAATGAGGATCTCGTCAGCAACTAGGCAACATTGGGAGCTTCTTGTTACCCACATTTGTTCCCTCTTTCTGTTCATGAAGATCCGGACAACGAATGAAACACAAACTCTGCCAGCTAGTCCCCATCTGAAATTGAACTAGGAGCACTCAGAGAAGCTCTTTGAAGCTTAGACTAGAAACTGCAACCAACATGGGCAATTGAGCTATTCAAGAGCACTTCAATAACCGAATAGTTGAACATGTTGGCTTGACAGAAGTACTGCCAGGCCACACCCCAAAGTGAGCCTATAGGCACACAGGTCCCCCCGACACTGTCACAAGTATTGATTGCCACAAGGGACATACTTTATCACGAGGAGGGATCACCCTACTTGCAAACTCCGCCAATTTGCAGAGTCTTGGCAAGGTGCATCTGTTGACGCACTTGAACAACTCGGCGGAATGGACCTTCAGAATGGCTCGTCAATGACCATCCTAGCATCGGTTGAGCATCACATCCACAATCCCGCCCATACTGTGACAGCCTGCTGCATTCCATATCGAAAGCAAAGCGCGAAGCAAACAATCGCATCAAAAGACAGCCGTAGCACCGGGGACTATCACAATTTCACTTGCCCAAAGAACCTGGAACTAAAAGGTTGACCTTGTGGGGCCATGACTAAAAATGGACCAAACAGGGGAAGCCAAAAGGTCAAAAGGCCGGCTGTGGGCAAGTGAGCAATAGGGGGCAGTGAAGAAGTTCATTTGGCACAACTCCAAACATGTCCGAGTCAACAGTTCACAAGCAGACATTCCTGCCTGGCGCAAGCATTGGCTCAAGGGAAGCATAGTAGAAATGAACTTGCAAACTTTTGGCAATAATAGTATGACTCCTGAAGTCTCTCCTCTGGATTGTGAGACAACACTCTTCCATAGATCTGGCACCAGAATATTAAAACAGAGAAGCCAGCCCAAAGCAAACATATGCCCACAGTTTGCCTCACCACGGCACCCAGCCAATGTGCTTGCTGCTTGTGCTTCCATGATAGCTAAAATGCTGTCCAATATCCGGCGCGGCGAGAAAGGTGTGTTTCCATGGCCCTCTCTTCTCGTTTTTCGTTTGGTCTTGTCTCACAAGCGATCTCAATGTCTTCGCAGCTCCTGGAAGGCAAAGAGGGAAACCGGATGGAGAGCCCCAACAAAAATCAGCACGAGGGAACCGGCCATCTTTCCGAAGCACTTGGCATGCAAGCGATGACAACACTTACTTGATAGTGGCGTGGGGAAACGCGTTGCATGTCCCTGGAACCCTTTCTGGTTGGCCTGTGGAATGTGGCAATATATAAGGGGTCACAAAAAGATGGCACACACAAACAGCCACACGTGTGCCGGCATTCGTGAGTTTAGCCGTTGTTTCGTGCGCCCACGGAGCTGACAACAAAAGGGAACCCAAGCATGGCACACAGTGACCAACCTTCGTTCTTGTTCGGCTCTGCAAACTTGTTCATCGATTAGTTGTGGCAAAATCATTGCAGAGTGACTAGCCTGTGCTTAGGATATAGCTAAGGAGCTGGGGGTGTCCAATTTACCTTTTACAAAGGGAGCTAGGAGCCACCAGGAGTGCCACAAACTTTGGAGCTTTCTACAGTTGAGGCCGGCTGAGCTGACAAGAGCCAGCGTGTGCCAACTTTGGGTGTAGAGAGCTTCTGCAGTTGAGTTTAACAGGGGGAACAAGGGGTGCACGACCGCCGAACTCTTTCAGCAGTGCGCAGTGATGAAATTGGCCGCGGCCGCTTTGGCGCTTGGGTCTCTATGAGTCGCCTACCCCGTTACATGAATCTCCCTTCCATGCCCCCTCCTCTGTCAGAAAGTTGTTTTCTGGGGCCAATGTGCGCGTTGCTTGTGAAAAGGAGAAGTGTTTTCCTCGTGATGTATTGTCATTCTGAGGGGAGCTCGGGATCCGTGCTTGCATTGCCAACTTTTCCTACACAAAAAGATGGATTTGGGCCCGGCAACTGGGATCAGAAAAGCTGCCACAATAAGAAGGCACATCCAACGCACGCTTAGTGCGGGCCATCTTAGTCACGACCCCAAATCATATCGGATTTGGCTGGTATGCCATCTTAGGCACTGGGGTGCATGTGCCATCAAAGACCGCCTATAGGCCTTTAGGCCTTCAGCAAAACGCACCCAGCGCTAAGCAGGCGATCTGGAGAGGGGGGCCGAGAGCTGCGTAAGATTCGGAGTTGACTGGCTCAAGATCTACCTGGCTAAGAGTCAGTGTTCAAATCGTGTTGTTGCTCAGCTTGGCTCAACTGGACAATCAGAAAAGAACAGCATCTTGTGCAGCATGCGCGAGCGTGATCACCCTGGTTTGTGCCTGTTACCTTCATGCGGGGCAGAACCAAGCAACACATTGCGCAGTCCGTATCTGCAGCGATTCATGAAGGCAGGGACCCAACCTGAAAAGAATAAGCCAGAGAAAAAGACGTGTCCCCCGGCATCCACCAACCCAGGTGGGCACATTTGCTCAAATCGCAGCTGGCCACTGAATCTCGACTCCTCTCACATGGCGAACTTGGCGTTCCAGTCTTTTGCTGCGACGGGGCGGCGAGGAGAAGGGTGACCAGGAAGCCAAAAGATACTTCACGCAACATCAGGTCACTGCTAGCGAGGTGGCCAAATTTGTCAGCCGCATCTTGAATCGCGTTTTCCTTTCAATACTGGCAGCTTCAACCGTATCCCAAATCGCAACAAAGGCACCATGCTGAGGATTAGGTTGAAGGGGACAGGTCAACTCCAATGCTGCAACCCGGAGAGTGGACCCGCCACGTCCTCAAGCAATGGGTTCAAATGTTGCGTGTTTGCCCATGCCATCTGCCAACCAATACTAAGGAAGTCAGTCCGAGCAACCTCAAGGTCCCTCAAAGAGCGTTGTAGTGTCCAAGGGCAAGTTCTTTTGGCAAAGCGGATGTCATTTGGGTGTGGCTCAAACTTCGAGACAGGGGGCCACAGGTTTGGGGGGGTTTGTGCCATCACCATCAGCTTAACTTGCCAGGTGCTCTGCGACTAAGCAATGCGACTTGCATCAACTTGTTTGGAAAGAATTCTTTGGAATGGCAATCAGGGGTTCCCCCAATCACAAACCTGTACTGCCAACAAGAGAGTGTTGACATAACCCTAACATGAAACCAGCCATTTGGAGGAGTCCAGGTCCCGGTTCTGACTAGCCATGCGTCACATGCACTCCGAATAGCCCCTGTTTTCGGACATCCCCATCCCCGGGTTTTGCGGGGCTCTGCCTTGCAACTCGGCTCCAGCGCGGTCTTTGGTGAAGTGGTCAGCGACGTTGGTGTCTTAGCAAGAAGCGACTCTCATGGAACGGGCCCTGAAGCGCGCATGTCCAGCTCCACATTAGATCGCCACAGGGTATCTCCAACTCGGGGATTCGTTTGGCCCAGGAAACCTGTGCTTTGAACTCTTCAACCCAAATGATTGAACCAAGGGCCCGATTCATAACAGGGGATGGAGCCGCCGCTTAAAGGGTGTTCGACACAACCTGCAGCAACCTTGGGGCTGGGATCCTGTTCACACGCTCTCAGGAAAAAAACTCTCAACTCAACTATGATACCTCCCGCCATCTCCCGCCCACGCCGAGCTTCCACAGCAACCTGGATGTTTCTCAGCTGACCCCATACCGGCTCCATGAGCTCTGACAGTGCTAGGCAAGGGTGCGGGTAAGCCGCCAAAAGGGTCGGGCATTTGCGGTCATTGCGAAGCATACTTTGAACATGTATCAGCCCTGTGGGAAGCAAGCTGTGATGAAAGAACGATAGCAAAGTGCACGTCTTGACCTTGTTTCAGATCGCTGTATGCCCCAAAACGCATGTAGGCATTCCCAAAAAGCACGGGCAAACACATTAACATCTTAGGGGTACAAAACAATGGGGGCTGCGCACGAGGTGCTACAGGGACGGGTTTTTAAACTGGGCAGGCCACCAGCCGCCAACACGAACATCCCATCTCAGGAAGATCATGGCCTCTTAGAAAAACACACGAGAAAAAAAAGAACAAAACAACCCAACAATGAAGCAAGAGGCCCTACAAAGCAGACACACCTCTGTGCAGGCAGAACAGCCCTTGTGAACCTTTCAAAATCCACGCTCCTCGTTCTTAGCACGCCCCCCTAGAAGCCTATTCACGTAAAGAAAATCCCTCATTTCGGTGTATCGCACAAACGAGATCATGTGAGATGGAAGAAGGACATTTATGTGCAGCGAGCTCTTAGCAAACCTCCCATCAAGTCTTGTGCTGATTTCGGGTCAATAGCTTGAGCAGGTAATACCACGGTGGCATGCCACACACACACAAACCATCCCTGACAAAAGGCACACCGTGGACCACCCAAAGGGCAGACCCTTGACAGCCCTTTTGCCCACCCAACATGACTACTATCACACCATGCGGCACAACAGGGTGCCTGTAATGCAGGACAAAAAGGGCCCGTTCTGCTGGGAGGCTCGTTGGGGACCTGGAACAATGGGAAACTCGTGGGAACCTGAAGGACTGCAAGCTGGGCGCTGCACCCAAGGGATCGGAGGGCTCTGGCGTGCTCAGTAGTGCCTGTGGGAAATCGGAGGTTGCGAGGTTTGAAGGTCTGAAGGCGGGGGTTGGAGGTCTGAGGGGTTGGGCAAGCGAACCCTGCTAGAAATGAGATGGAGAGAAGGGTCCCCCAAGCCACCTCCTCTCAACGTACCTTTCTCTCACACGACAAACCACAAGTGAACCCCCCCAAAAGGTACATTTTACCAGGAGTTCCTCGAATTGCCCCAACGGCCTGAATGCTGAGCAGCACGGTTCGAATTTGCAGTGCCGGACTCCACTTGTCCTGGCGCGCTTGCAAAAGGAATCCGTCGGGCTTAAAGACGGGGGATGAACTCCCTGAGCAGCTGCACATTAAATCATGGGCATGGATATTGCAGGGCATGGCGCGCAGGCAAACACAAGCGCACCTCCTATGCACATTCATACACATACACATAGATACAGAAATGCACGTGCAAACGCACACACACACACACAATACAGGGCAAACAGAAGAAACACCATTTTTTTCGGGCAAGGCAGGAAGACTTTTGTTCCTCAGAACAAGGGTCCGGACATTTCAGCAACAAGCTGATGATTTCGCTTCCCTCGTGATCGTCATGAAATACTCCAACATTGGGCAACTGTGAGCTTCACAGCTGGCAGTGCCAATTCACATCAGCTGACAATTCACTCAACACTAATGATTCAATGCGGGTTCACTTGGCTCATGGAATCGCCCATGGCTTCGATTGCATTCCGCCCCCTGTGGCCAAAATCGAGTGGATTGCCATGCTGCACCATTCGGTGTGTCACCGACTACACCCTTGGATCAATGCAATTAACTATTGGCTCGGCCGGGTTTGCAGTTGGATGCTTGACCCGAGTTGCAATAGCACTCTCAAGTCTGCAAAGGCTGAACGTGCTTGACTACGTTTTACTATTCTGCGGACGCCGCTGTTCAAGCACATGCGAGGCGCGAGAAGCACATGAACAAACACGCAAAGCCATTGAACAGCATGCCAACACAAACATATATGTCCACGTGCTTGTATATACATCATATATGTATATCTGCAAATTGTACTTTCGCTCCAAAAGCTGAATTCACGGATCCCCATGTAAAGGACCTTTTTCGCGGGGAGCTCATCATACCCCTAGGTGAGCTCCCAAAAAAATGGCAGAACTATGTTTGTGTATATATATATATTATGTATGTATGTATGTATGTGTGTGTGTATGTATGTGTGTGTATGTATGTATGCATGCATGCATGTATGTATGTAATGTATGTAATGTATGTAATGTATGTAATGTATGTAATGTATGTAATGTATGTAATGTATGTAATGTATGTAATGTATGAAATGTATGTAATGTATGTAATGTATGTAATGTATGTAATGTATGTAATGTATGTAACTTGGTAGTGTATGTAGTGTATGTAATGTATGTAATGTATGTAATGTATGTGATGTATGTGATGTATGTGATGTATGTGATGTATGTGATGTATGAGATGTATGTGATGTATGTAATGGACGTAATGTGTGTAATGTATGTCAGGTATGTAAGGTATGTAAGGTATGTAATGTATGTAATGTATGTAATGTATGTAAAGTATGTAATGTATGTAATGTATGTAGTGTATGTAATGTAATGTAATGTCATGTAATGTCATGTAATGTAATGTCATGTAATGTCATGTAATGTAATGTAATGTAATGTATGTATGTATGTATGCATGTATGTATGCATGGATGTATGTATGTATGCATGCATGTATGTATGTTTTTGTTCGAGGCTAATTATGCTACGCGCGATCCGGCACGAATCTTGAACATAGGTATGTAACGTGGTGCATGTTACGTTGGTGCGTAATGGGAAATCAGTGCTTGACAAGTAATGGTAGGCTGGGGTTGGGTATGTAACAAGGTACGTAACGAGGTATGGCACAGAATGGATTCTTTGTAACAGCTCCCCCTGCTACCTGTTCCATTTGTGCTTCTGAATGGCAAGCTCTTTGTGAGTTGACTCTCTCAGAGGGGTGTCCAGCGAAAGCTTGCTCTGCAAAAGTCTGCTCTGCAAGCACCCATGGGAAATCGGAGTGTGCCCGAGGGGCTACCCAGGCGTTTTGTTGATGTAAGATAGAAGGTATGCAATGAGGGTATGCAACGAGGGTGTCAAGTCCACAGCCGTGTTGATCCTGGAACATTCGCCAGTGGCTCACCACAAAGAGACCGACCTTGGTTGGGAGATGTGCACTAAAGTCATGTGATTTCCCAACGCGCAAGGCGTCCCAGGGTCCTTCAGCACATCAAGGCAGATGCGCCCCAGCTTGTCCTAGCACAAAGCAGCCTGCACCCTCTACCTCACGATGTGCGTTTCTCCTTCCCAGACAGGGGGGCTCAATGTGATCAATAATAATGGACATATTGCGGCACCCACTGTTGGAAGCAGCCTGGGGCTCCCGAGTATTCAACTCAAAGAGCCTTCACGGACCAATCTGATAATCATGTTCCTGCCTCGTTGCCAGCGTGTGTGTGTTCAATCTTTGGCGAAAACGCGAGCCAACAAGGGATGTTTTCTATCTGCATGCTAATACTGTGCATATGCATACATTTTGTCTTGTTCTGTTTATAGCTGTGTGTGTGTGTGTCATACAAACATCATATTATAATATGTTTATATATCATGAGCTGCAAATTTGTCATGTGGCTGAATGGTCAGGTGTTCCCACCTCGTTCTCCAACTCTCTACCTGTTTGCCTCATCGACCTCGTCTGTTGACAACGCCGCTTGTGATTTTAATATCAACTACCTATACCTTTACTGTAGTCTTCCGTAAATCCAGGAAGTTGCTCATACATACACCACTTTAGGCTTCTTCTTTTGGGAGCTTACAGCTAGAGAAGGCACTTGAAGATCTGGTAGAAAAAACACAATTGAATGGAGGTCCGCTCGTCCCCGAGCCGCGGGCAATGTTCGGATGATAAATCTTCGTGAGGAAGCGAACCTGCCAAGAACACCGCAGCGAATGCCCCAGCATGCCCCAGCCAAAAAACAGATAGGTACAACCGCCGAACAAGTTGGATGGTATCAAACTGGGTTCAACTGTGAAACAGTGGGAGGACAGGTAGCCGTCAGTGGGAGGACACTCGCTTGAAAGTCAACCATTCGCTGATGGGCGGGATGGGGAAAGCAGCATGCTCCATGCATTCGGAATCCACGGTACAAATGAAGTCCCTTTGAAGAAGGTCAGAGTCCATCCCTATCAGCTCCGAGTGAGCCCCTCCTTAGTTCCGAATGGATAGTTCGATCCACTCTCAAAGGGTCAACGTCCTGATTAAATGTGGTGTGTGGATGAGCGATACTGAGACACCGGCCTCAAATCAATGGACTTACTTGCTCGGAGGTACGCAAAGCACACCTGAAGACACAACCGGCTGACTGCCTGGTTTGAAAAGCGCTGGAACTGGCCTTCGGGGGCTCCATGGGGTAGCCTTCTGGCAGGAAGAGCTCCAAGCGATAGTTGCCACCTGGCCAACCGTGACACCCACACGCACGCAGCCGCAGAAGACCAGTATGAGAGTCTCACTGAAGGAAACAAAGACTGCCAGATTGAGAAGCCAACTTTAGTGAATGCGGACGAAGCTGGCTGCCAGTTAATGCGGATGAAGCTGGGAAGTTCGTTCAATATTTGGGCCGTCTGGTTCGACCCAGTTGCAGATCGACCATTTGTAAAAGGGGTCTAGGAAAAGGATTGTTTAAACCAAACGCAAATCTAAACAATATTTAAACGTTCTTTGTCTGTTGCCAGCTCGACCCCGTGACCACGCAGCTGGGAGTGGACCACTGGTGTCCAACATGTTTAATCATGTTTGAAAACCTGGCTCGAACATGTTTAGATGTACCCCGCACCTCTCTTCTCGGACCTCGCAACGGAACATATGATATTAATTAGTAACGCCACCGTCGTGGGCAACCTTTTCACGACGTGTTTAAACGACATGGTTTCACCACGCCTCAACATGCCCCGCGCATCTCCGTCGGATTTGAAATCTCGCGCCCAGCTACAAACATTTTAAACCATGTTATCGAACATCAGGCATTTGCACTGACAATCAGCAGCCACGAAGGGCCGGACGAAGGGACAGCAGTCAGACGTCGTCTTTGGGAAGCGCCAATAAAAAAGCGATGATACTTCAGGGGAATCAATCTTGCTTTTACGGAAGCTCACGACTCATGAAATCCTGAATCAAATCGCTTCAACTAGGCCCGCATGCTGCCAAAAAAGCCCACCAATGCCATGAGTAAGCTGCAGCAATGTTGTTGTCTGCAAACACTTTGCCAACACGGCCTCTACAACAAGTGTTGACTTTGGCTCACACATCCAGGGTTTCGCTGCAGAATGCGAATGCCGCTTGCGCGGAAAGGACACTGCCCGCTCCGCATGCCATGCCCAAGCTTGCAGCTCAAACAGGCGGGACATCAGAAACCAGTTACTGGAAATGTGGTTTGCGCTTCATCCTGTTTCAACATCAGCCCTTGGCGCACCTTCGTACGGAGTCCCTGTTGGCCCAGACATCATGATGTGAAAGTAGCGGTAGTTGGCCTGATGTTGCGCTTCAAGAAAGCTGCAGATCGCTTCGAAGCCAACGAAAGCTCACAAAGGAAACACTGCAGCAAATGGCAAAGAAAGCTAAAACCTTTGGCCCACACCTTGCTTCAGATCCTGGACAAATACTTACTTACCGCTAGCCCTCCTGCTTCAGCTCTGCTCACGAACGCATTTAGCGCACCAACTACCCCAAATTACCCTGAAATCCTGTCAGGTTCATGGAAAATGGCTCTTACACATAACAATATGAACATCAAATCGGCACGCCAACCAAATCCAACAAAGACGCTAAGCCTGTCCTCAACAGCCTCAACAGCAACAACACCTAGGTATTTCTCAAAATCAGACCTTCCCTAGAAATGGTGAGTGTTCCTGTCCCTTTGAAACCAGCTGGAAAGGGGCGCCAAATTGAAGGAACCAACGACGCACGAGGTGCTGAACTCTCAAAAACTGAAATTTATGTGGATTGCCCAGCTTTTTTTCCCCCGTCCTGTTCAGAAACCATCTCTGCCCTCGATGTTGGGCCATTCTCTGAGAAGGATCCCGGAACTGAAGGCTTCGTCTCCCATCCCGAGTTCCGCGCCGGGTCCGGCTTCGCTTCCACGCCGGGGGCTGAGAGCACGGGATGGGTTTCAGTGGAATGCTCAAACCTGCCACAAAGAGATGGTCCCCTGATTGAGGATGTTTTGTGCCTACAGCAACTGGCAGTGTCTTTGGAAACTGACAATTTGTTGCTTTTGCTGCTCCTGGTCCCTATTGTGGGCTATGTGAATGTTGTTCAACATGTTGCTAGTCGGACAATGCTGTTTCCAACATGTCTTTTGAACTGGACATACCTGGACCTGTTTATCAACAAACTGACAGTGAAGTCCAGTTGACCAATATAGATCAAGCCCAAATGGTGTCACGTGATTCAAGACATGGGTGCTGCTTATCAAATCCACTGAGGTTAGGGTTCGGGCCTACGAAGATGGCTATAGCTGATCGTCAATACGCATCCCCGCCGAAACCTACAAATCATCTGATTTCAGCATAGCGATGCCGTAGCAAAGCGTTTCTTCCATGCTGGTTTTAGTTTCCGACCTTTCTGCGTACGGAGTGCTTGACCTCCTTGCCGGACAAGGTGAATGTAGGTGTGCCATGACCTGTTGCCGTGACTTGTCATGCGAGTGGTTGAAATCACATCGCATCTACAACTTATTAGGCACCAAGGGAAGATCGCCGATATCCAGTTTGAAACCATCGTCAAGCAACGCAATGACTTCCACAACACAATCAGCTAGAATGAATGAAACTCTGTGAGCCTCGAAGCCCTCAACAATACAATGTGCTTCCAAACAACGCTACATTTCATGAGAGTCCGAAACAAAGTCAGCATTTATGTCGTTTCTTGGGCTGCCACAGGTGCAACAATTCCAAAAAATGGACTGGGTCAACAGGCTACAATGCTGAAAGGTCAAACTCTAAAGATGTCACTGGTGGAATCTGGAACACCTATGGCATATCCAGCTTCTGCGGGCGAACTGTGTCGATCCTGAGTAAGGTAGTTTGCTGGATGGTTGCGACCACTGCAAAACCAGGCATTACCAACGAGGGACTGAGGCCAGCACGAGGTTCAGTCTCCAATTTCTGTGTTTCTTTCTCGATCCTGCGGCGATGCTTTTTCAGGCAACCTGTAAGTTTGCGTTGCTGAACGGCTGAATGACCAGCGTATAACCGCAAACAACTAACTACGCTTCAAGAAACCCCTTTATTAAGAAGCTTCAGTCCACAATTAGTGGGACCGATCAGGAATCGGAATGACCCCGCACATCCCTCGGAATCAAAGTTGTGCTGCTCAACGCGGGTCGGCTTAACGAGCAAGCTAAGCAACCGTAGCACCAGTGAACCTAAACCTGAAGAACAGCCCAAAGATCAACGAACAAACAAAAGCAAATAAACAAACAAACAAACAAACAAACAAACAAGCAAGCAAGCAAGCAAATTACCACTACGAGCCATCCCCACCCAGATTTGCGCCACCACATTTCTCACAATTCTGCGCAATCACCAAGAAGTGGCATAGTGGCGTTTGGGGGCTGATGACATCGCATCTTTTCGGTGCAGCTAACATCACGCTGTGCCAGTCGGTTCTTAGAAGTTTTATTCCGCCTCGCTGTTTTTCGCGGTTTTGCATTTGACCAGCTCTCACAGGTCCCCAAACGCACACAAACATAGAGCTGCACCTCCGTCTTTCTGACCATGTGAAGGACACCCCTTGGACCCTGCATATCTGTGCCTGACTGGCTCTGGCATAGATCCACGCAGGCACGCTCAGACCCGGATCTCCCGGATGTCCGCGCGCCACACACCACTCTTTCTCTGGGGGGTCTGACATGGCCTGGCCCCAAACACCAGATCTGCGCGTGTCTGCAACTGGGCCTAGACAACACCCAAACCCCGACCTCCGCGTATCTGTGTCTCACCGAATCTGGCATGGCCCCGCACAGACGCTTGACGCCCCACAAAGGCACTCAGACCCAAGCCGGCGCGTATCCGACTGGCTCTGGGCTCTGGGGTCTGTCATCTGTGTCTGACTGGCTATCTGACGGTTCCTGCTGAATCTGTCATATGCATCCGGCTTTTTGGAGCTGCTGGCTTTCAGGCAGAAAAAAATCTAACAGCCCCATCTAAGGGGTGGGGGAACAAACAAGCAAGCAAGCAAGCAAGCAAGCGAGCGAGCGAGCGAGCGAGCGAGCGAGCAAGCAACAAAACAAACAAACAAACAGAAGCAAGCAGGAAAGATACAAGCAACAAAGACAAAGAAACAAACAAACACAGACCCTCCAAGCCGAACCACACACAAACACAAGCAAGCCAGGAAGCCGGCAAGCCAGCGAGCAAGCGAGCAAGCAAGCAAGCAAGCAAGCAAGCAAGCAAGCAAGCAAGCAAGCAAGCAAGCAAGCAACACAACAAACAAACAAACAGAAGCAAGCAAGAAAGATACAAGCAGCAAAGACAAAGAAACAAACAAACACAGACCCTCCAAGCCGAACCACGCACAAACACAAGCACGCCAGGAAGCCGGCAAGCCAGCGAGCAAGCAAGCAAGCAAGCAAGCAAACAAGCAAGCAAGCAAGCAAGCAAGCAAGCAAGCAACAAAACAAACAAACAAACACACAGAAGCAAGCAAGAAAGATACAAGCAGCAAAGACAAAGAAACAAACAAACACAGACCCTCCAAGCCGAACCACACACAAACACAAGCAAGCCAGGAAGCCGGCAAGCCAGCGAGCAAGCAAGCAAGCAAGCAAGCAAGCAAGCAAGCAAGCAAGCAAGCAAGCAAGCAAGCAAGCAAGCAAGCAAACAAACACACAAGCGCACAAGCAGCCACACGAGCGAGACAAGCGAGTGAGCCCGCAAACACACAAACAACTCTAGCCCGTTGCGCAAAACCTTAAAGGGTTGATGGGTTCTGCTGGCCCCTTGTGCCACTTGCAAAGGGGCTCCCCGAAAGTGATCGATTCAGACATACACGAGTGAATCCTGATCCCAGGCTTGATCACAGGAAGGTTAAGAAAAGGGATGACTGTCACCCCCAACATGAGTTGTGTCATCCCATGTTTTCAGTTCGGATGCCGCTACATTCTGCAAATGGCAGTTGCGCAAGTCGACATTGATACCCTTCCACACGAGGCGAGCTCCCAATCAGTCCAAAATGACTTGGATTGTTTTGGGTTGCTGTCCTCAACCAGAAGCTCAAATCTCAGGCCACCCCAAATCACGAAGGAATAGCCCCCCTTTTTTGGCGTAGCTCAAGGGTGTAGGGTCAACATAAAACCACCAGGAATTGGACACACGGAGCCCCAAACGGAGTCCTTACAAAGAAGTCTCCTTTATATAAACTAACTAAGAGCCCATTAAAACATAAGTAGCTCTAGCGCCTGAAGAATCGGCCTCCAATGCAATTTCTTCCAATTTCCTTTGTTGTTTCTGAACAAACTTTAACCGCTCTGTCCTCTTCGGAATCGCAGCCATGTGTCCTGCCGGGCAACAAAGAAAGTCATTCCCTACAAGAAGCACTGAGATGCCCCTTGTCTGACCGAGAGAACGGGGAGGAATTATACGCAACCAGCTCAATCTGGGCTGAAAGCATGGATTTGAAAGTACAGTGTGGTGCAAAGGCACAAACTAATGCCATCCTAAGCAAGGCATTTACCACTACCCATGCATATGTGAGCTTCTAAGAACCTGTAATGCATGGGACACTGTAAACCTTAAAACGCTCGTAAGCAGAAACAACCATCAGCATGCCTTGCGTTTTTCAACATTCAACCGACACGCCATAACGTTAGCCCAGCGGCTGCAAAGCCCTATCCTTCGGCCGACAGGCGAGTTCTTGTGGCAATTGTTGGCCTGTGCCTTTGGCAAAGTAATTAAGAGGAAGAAAAATGATGTGTCAACAACTCTATATCCCAAGAAGTGGACTCAGCGACTTTGCTGCTTCTCTCAATCTCCCCGCTCTGTCCCCATTGCTCTTTATTTTGAATAAGATCGCCATGTTCCCCAGAACACACTTGCAACATTTCTGCAAATATTGAAAAGACTTGTGAGTCCAACCATCGAACACTGGTATGCAAAAGTGCAATCCTGAACACATGGCGGGGGTTGGAAGGGGGCTCTTAAATGTTCCACACGCCGGACAAAGCCAAACCAACAACAGCATGTTTCCCCACATAATGTTGACACTCGATTAGTAAAGGGTACCGGAATAATAGAAAGTTTTTTCCTTATTATGGTTCACACCCATTGTTTAAGGGGACCAGAATAATAGAAAGTTTTTTTGGCCAGGGGGAAAATTCAAAAAAAAACCACAAAGCAAATTTATGTTTAAAAAAAAAATCCCCCCCCCCAAACAATCACACAAAATCCATGTTGACCCCAAAATCCAGCCAGCTGAAACTCAGAAATTTGAAAACCATCCCCAGCCCTGAAACTGCAAACTCTTTATTAAACCGTGCTAAAAAATTGCCAAAAAACAATCAGGACAAGGGTACCCCTCACAGACCCCACAGAACCACAATAATGTGATTGTTTTAGGGTACCACAATAATAGCAAGCCCCCAGCCCCCCCTCCCAGAAAATAAACTATCAGTTGCTTTGCTCAAAAGCATTCCCCTTTCAATTGGTGGCCCACTTGCTTAAAAGCATTCCCCTTTCATTTGGTTGCTCAACCACAGAACCCAAAGCCAGCTGAAACTCTGAAATTTGAAAACCATCCCCAGCCCTGAAACTGCAAACTCTTTATTAAACCGTGCTAAAAAATTGCCAAAAAACAATCAGGACAAGGGTACCCCTCACAGACCCCACAGAACCACAATAATGTGATTGTTTTAGGGTACCACAATAATGGCAAGCCCCCAGCCCCCCCTCCCAGAAAATAAACTATCACTTGCTTTGCTCAAAAGCATTCCCCTTTCAATTGGTGGCCCACTTGCTTAAAAGCATCCCCTTTCAATTGGTGGCACACTTGCTTAAAAGCATTCCCCTTTCAATTGGTTGCTCAACCACAGAACCCAAAGCCAAACCCCCAGTTGACAAGAAGTGGTTGCAATACTAAAGTAGAATTGCAAAAAGGAAGTGGCTGCAATACTAAAGTAGAATTGCAAAAAAGAAGTGGCTGCAATACTAAAGGAAGTGGTTGCAATACTAAAGTAGAATTGCAAAAAAGAAGTGGCTGCAATACTAAAGGAAGCGGCTGCAATACTAAAGTAGAATTGCAAAAAAGAAGTGGCTGCAATACTAAAGGAAGTGGCTGCAATACTAAAGTAGAATTGCAAAAAGGAAGTGGCTGCAATACTAAAGTAGAACTGCAAAAAGGAAGTGGCTGCAATACTAAAGTAGAATTGGGCCCCAAAACCCTCCATTGTTTGGACGTCCCAAAAGTGCACCCCCATTATTTTGGCGCCTCCATTATTCAGGGGGGGGGGGGGGGCCCTTTATTAATCAAGTGCCAACATTATAAATTATGTGACAAAAGGCGTCCTGAAGTCGGAGAGCAAGGACTTCTGCATGCAGAGAACCAGCCGAAAACCGCCACGCGTCGGTTGAGCTCGACTTACGACTGGCGCCAAGCGACGACTCGAACCAAGGAAGCGACGACTCGCCGAGCGGCTTGCCCAGGGTCCTGAGAGACGTATCGGAGGCACAGCTTGGCCTAGGCAACGCTGAATGAAACCCGATGCGGGAAATCCATGGAATGGATGCAAGTGCTCCAAGCGCCCTTTAAGGCATTGCTACCTGGTCCGTGTTGTTTTCCCCAAACAAAATGTGGCAAGAAGTAATCTCTATCTGTGGACACTTGCCACCTGCTTAACTGTTTGCGTGTTGCTTGTTTGCTCATGTCATGAATCAGGACCAGCCACGGCTTCGCTGACCTCAACGGAAACAACCTCACAACATGAAATAACACAAACTGCATCATCTTAGAAATCCATGTTCCGTTTCAGCGATCCTGCTTGCTCAAGTTTAAACATCCACAACCGCCATCTCATTTTTTAGCATATCATGAAGCTGCAGTGGGGTATTTCATTGGCTGCCCAAAGTTTCTCTCTGTGAAAGGGGTTGCCTTTACTCCGATGGATCGAGAACACCACTTGTTCAGGCCTTCTTTCTGCAACCAATTGGAGTTGGGACAGTAAAGTCAACAGTTCAAACATCAAATGCGGGTCTCTAACAGCTTCCCACAGAAACTAGCCGGACTTGTGGTTACCAAAGATCCACTGGCAACTATGGGTCATCGTTGATCAGGGGCATAAAGATGGCAACGTGAGTAACCAACAATATTACTACCACAAATACTTTGAAGGGCCCACCCAAGACCGATTCCCTGGCAATAGTCACGTTCACTGCTGCTGCTGGTTGTATAATTTCTGAGCACTCCTTAGCGTTCAATGTGAGCCGTCTGCTACGCTTGCAGTTGCAGAAGGGGGTACTTGTAGGTGATGCATGTCATCCAAACCCAAGCTGAAAACGCCACACCGCTTAGCGTGGCACATTTAGGGTTTGCTCATCATGGTTTTATCCTGTGGTCCTGAAGATACAACTATTGTTGCTGCCCTCAATGCACAGCACAACATTAACATGGGATCCCCAACACCACCTATCAAACGGTAATGCCACTCAAATCTCGGGCCTGGTTGTTCCTGTGTGTCCAAAGGTCCTGGTCAAAACGGGCACAATTTGCATTTAAAGTCAAACCTCCTTGCCCAGACGGCCAAGGTATGAAAATCAGAGCCTCAGATCATGGAGAGTGTAAGGCCCCCCAAATCGCTGAGCTTGGAAGCAAGCCCTCTTCCTAACTAGCCGGCTATCCTAGGTGTAAGTCGCGCCGCAAAACATGTCCAACGCCACTGATATTGATAACGTCAGGCATGGGTGCAAAAAGCTGCTAAACAAATACTCAGAGCAAGCCAAGAAACAAAGGAGGGCGGCAGAAGCTGTCATCTTCAACTATGCCCCGCTTGTTTTCGTGTGAGGCGGCCCATGCGTGTGAACAAACAATAAGGACAACCAACAGCCAAACAGCCAATCATGGCTGAAAACCTACACGATTCCGCAATAAATCCCCTACAAAATGGCCCCCGCCCGTGGGAAAGGTGATGTTCACACTCAAACAATAAATTCGTATGCAAAGGGAGTGTGTTTCCCTTGAAGTCAAACACAAAGTCAAACACAAATCGATGCGTAGGACTTCCCATTGCAACACCGAAGGCCCCAAAAGCCAAGGAGCCCAGCAGTGAGCCGACGGGCTGAGGACAGGCCAGCAACGAGCCGAAAGCGACGCAGGGAAGGCGTCGCACCCCGGAAGAAAACGGCCGAAGGCCGAAGCGTTTCTGTTGGGGATAGGACAGCCTTTGCGCAACACTGCACATGTTTGTCAAGATATACAAGCCTTGCGGAAAGTGGTTGCTAAAGTTCGCTAGGGCTGACACACTGCTTGAGTGGGATGAAAATGTGAGAAGAAAGGCTGAGTGGTTGTCAGTACTCTTACTCAGGACAGTGTGAAGAGCTGCATCATCTACATGGGGTTGTGGCAATTATCTCGCACGAATCCATGTCAAGCAAAGACTCACAGAAAGTGGCGGAACTTCTTTGAGGCCAATGGGCACGTCGGATGTCTGAACAACAAACCCCTATGCCTGTGTCGACGTCTTGATGCCCAAGCCCGCTGGCATCCACCAACATCCCCCAGGAGGTGGCTGGGGGGGGGGAGCTTGTTACCTTCCATGTCAAATTGGAATGATACAGGACAACCAAACGGTCCCCCTAGAAATGCTTTTGTTGAGGGAGCACATGTTGGTCCAAGTGCTGCTTTTCCTTTGGACAGCTGTTGACAAAATTGAAAAGGGCGTCCTTGCTTCAAACTCCAGCGGCGGCCTTGTCATGAGGGGGCGCAGCTTACACTTGTAGACCTCCTAGATCAGACAAGACAAACACCGCAATCAAGATGGGAAGGCAGGTTGTACCGCCCTCAGCGCCAAATCAAGCGCTTTTAACTCGGATCCGCACAGCGCCAGGGCCGGCGGAATGCATTAACAAAGCGCGTCCCTGTCGAGGCCTTGGAAGTAAGGCCTCAGAGGACGAGACCAAATATGTCTGTGTGGGTGTGTAAGGTCTGTGTGTGTGTATGAATGTAGGGTGTGTGTGTGTGTGCAAGGTTCCTGGTCTTGGAGACAGAACTAGTTGTGCCGTGGACATCTTGTATGGGTAATAGTCATGGCTGTCTAAGCAGGTACACTGACTAAAGCTATTCACTGATGAACTGCTTGACGACTTCCCCTGTGAGCCTTTCCAATGGCCTGTTTGACTCTTGTAGAACCCCCTGAGGCACGAACCCAGGTCATGGCTTGCGCTTCTTGCCTGGCAAAGAGCAGCAAGCCCGAGGTTCGTGCCGCTCACAAGTATGCTCTATGCCTACGAAAAAGCTGCAATATTGCAGGAACTGCGACTTGGAACCCAGAGTGGCACGCACATGTCCAAAGAATCATTTCCGTACTATACTTGATCTTAGGAGCAACAAAAACGAAACTCAGGTGGCGTTGAGTCCAGCAGAAAGTTGCTTGCTACTTGGAGCCGATCTCCAATCCAGCTCAAAATCTAGCATGTTGGGCCTCAATAGCCCCTTTTGTTCGTTGAACGCGAGGCAAGCCTCCAAGCAGCGCTTCAGATTTTGGACACAAACTGGCTGTCAAGAAGGGTTCCGAGACCTTCAAACTGGCAATGGCCAACGTTCCAGCGCTGATGTTGCTGTTCTTCTTGTTTCCAGTCAGAGGACGAAACGCAAAGCTCCTATAGATTATAATACAGTTTGGCGCACAGGGTCATCTTAGGCTTCTTTGGCTTCCGTGTCTTCGACCTGGCCTGGCTTGCCGGGGTTCGGCTCCGTCGGGCGCTTCTTCTTCACGGAGACAATGCCTGCCAGCTCCGATGCCGACAGGGAAGCTCCGAAGACACATCCAAGCAAAGCTGATGGCGAACCTAGTTGACGCTTGCCGGAAAAGACCGAAATCGACAAAGCCAACTCGTAAATCTTGAGACACCAATGAACAACGTGCAAATTGTGTACAGTAGGACTCAGAACAAACACATCTTTTGCAACACATGCCAGACACAGCATTCCCCCTGGCTCCGCATTCCAATTGTCTACTTCCCGGACCCCAACAAAACCTCTGATCTTCGACTGTTTCCACGTTCACACTCCCCCAGCAAACGAGTTCCAGGCAGCTCATTTGGGTACTGAACCCTTGTTGGCAACGAAACTTGACATCAAAGGCGTCAACCTCTCAGCTTCCGCCAGGACAATGCTTCAAGCATTGCCTTTCCAAGAACGAGTCAAACGAGTCCGTGGGAAGCACTCTGGAAAAGATGTCGACTTCACAGCAGCCCCACCACCAAACGTCAAACCTGACCAGGTTTTTTGGGGCTTTCTTGCGGGTCCCGTGGTCATCTGCTCAATCTGGAGGCATCTGAAGGCCAGGGCCTCCAATTGGTCAAAAGTCAGTTCGCATTCATTGCACATGTTGGATCAGCCCTGAACCCACAAACTAACAACCGTTCCTGCAACTTGAATGATCCCACGAAACTGACCTCAGTGATTCAAATGCTGGGATAAAAACCGGATCACAGCAAACGGCCACCTCAAGAAGGGAAACTGTTCCCCCCCCCGGAGCAAAACCGATGTATTGCCAACACCATCCAACACTCCCCTATCATCCTTCCCTGGTAAAAACGACAAAACGCAAGACAAAGGACATAAGGATATGTGGCTGTGAGTCAGAAATCGGGTAACCTCAAAATGGGGCCAGCCCTGGCTTTTTTGCTTTTTTTTGTTTTCGGAAACATGGCTGTGGGTCAAAACCCTGTACCCCTGGTGAACATCAAAACGGGTGGCAAATGGATGTTCATCCACCCCAAAATGGAGCCAGAGGAATTTGCCCCATGGCCACATGGACTAAACTTCCCCACCCCAAAACCCTGCATATTTGGGTGACCATGGACTAAAAACCTGCGGTTTTTCTGCGGTCGGATCCCTCCGGATCCCTCGCCAAAGCGCGCGCCTGGCGCGGGCGCGCCGCCCGCCAGGGCCTCCGCGAAGTCGTCGCCGCTGGGGGCCACCACGAACTTCTCCTCCGCCAGGGAGGCCAGCCTCGGGGCTCGGAAACATCGGCGACGGCTTCGCTGGAGAAGTCCTGGGAAAACAACCGTGGCGCACTCATGGACCCTTATGGTGGGACAAAGCCAATGGGTCGATTTTGGGATAGGTGCACCACCCATGTTAGAACCTATTTTAGTGTGGACCACTCATGGACCCACATGGTGAACATCCCAATCCAACCACTAAAAGAGGTTCTAAAATGGGTGGTGCACCTACCCCAAAATGGGTACCATTGGTTTTGACCCACAGCCACCTCACGTTTTGGAGGGAAGAATGCTTGTATACCACGTTTGGGAGAGGCAACACCAGTTGCAGAAATTGTGGACTGGAGTAGGTGCCCTGCCTTTTGACACTCAGGTTTGGGTCTGCTGTGGTAGTTACGACTTGCTTGCCGGCGATAGTGGTGCTATTTTGAAGCCATCCTTGACAGGCTTGGAAACAACGATCGAACGTGATGGACACCCACAAGGACCCAGAAACATGAAGAGAAAACTACAACACGGTCTGTGAGGTTTCTGGAGTCTGGACACCCTTTCTTGTTGATGCCACTGAACCACCGGCTTGAGGGCAGCACTTTCAGACTCTGAGATGCAAGCTGGAGTCGGACAAATAAAGCCAGGAAATTGCAGGGAGGCGCTAGCAATCAAACAGCTTGGTAAGTGGTTGGTGCAAAGCAAGTTGGAATACACTCTACTACAACCCCCTTGAAACAGACTGTAGAAATCCTTCGTGAGCTTTGCAGACATGCGCAAGCTCAGAGTGCGCTTGCGAGGTTGTTGATCGCTTCAGCCAGGATATGCATACTTAAGTCTGGCTTGAGCTAGAACGCATAAAATGTCCCTTTAAAATTGTCTTGAATGAAAAGAGGCGTGAGGCAACTTGGAACACCAGCATCAACTTGTCGAAGTCTTTGCTGTCCCGTCGCAAGCAAAACAAATCCCCTGCCACCACTTGGGCCACTGCAGCTCCTTGCGCTTCTCGTCCAGCTTCTTGTTCACCTACGTGCTTAGGTCTGGCAACATGAAGATATCCCACAGCATGTTTTAGGGGGAAGTTGGTGTTTTAAAGGGAGCCCAAAAGGAAAACCATCATCTCAAACAATATATACAAATGGGCTATTAAGCACCCCAGCCTACATGCCCTTGCCGCTGCCAGCTTCCCCCCACATTGATATGACTCGTCCCACAATCGCATTACCCGTGAGAATCATGTGACATGCGACCAAACATCTGAAGATTACCCGGTAACCCCCTGCCCAAACATTCGCGCCTTCTGCCCCGCAACTTGCTGGTCGGACCTAACATGAGTCTGGCCCCATGACTTCACTTGTTCATGTTGACCCACCCTACTTGCTGGCGTTGCACTCTCGAAAGAGCCGCACACACAAAGACTAATTTTCTACCATGAACCCATGCAGAGTGACATCACAATCTTCTCCCATGCGGATAATTCCCTGATTTCAGTTGAAGGGTCGCGGAGGATGCATCCTCATGCCACAGGTTGGGTTGACCTCACGTTCTAGTGGCCGCATTGCATGTCCTTGCTTGCAACCAGTCATTGAAATCTCAGGCTACGCGTGCCTGATGCAGCCGCAACCCAGAGTTGTCGGCCCATTTCACTCCATTTCCACGCTCTGAGCAAGCTGACTGCACTGCTGTCGCCTTTGGCTCTTTCCACAAGCTTGGTGTCCCATCTCGCATCAAAATCTGAATCTGGCTCCCGGCTTCAAGGAGTCCTTCACGAAGCTGCCGCCCTTCACCACCTGGAGCCGAGCTGGATTCGGCTTCGGCGGGACCGGTTTTTGTGGCGCCCTTGGCAGCTTGGCTTTCGGCGCTTCCCATCTTGACATACTGATGTGGTTCGTTTTGACACATACCACAACTGCATATCTCAATGACCAAGCCATAACTGCAGCGGCACCCATTGCTCCACTTTTTCCGGAGAAAGGTTCTCTTCACATTGCATAAGAAAGGCTGCCCTTGTTCCTCGCGCGGCCTCAAACAACTGAAGCAGGCAGGACATGATTATGGTTCATTGAAAAGGAAGTGTCATCTTCATGGTGGCCAAAGACTCCCTCCCAAAGGTTGATCCCAGAACCAACCAACCTGGAAACCAAGTAGGTCAGTCACCACCCGCCGTTGCCATCCCTCTTGCACCTTTAAAGAAGCTTGGGATGTCTGGTAGGGCGTCAATATATCACAAGAGGGAACATGGAACTATCATTGAATTTGATGGGAGTCAACCCCACTCTCCCCAAATCATTTTGTAGGAGAGGAAGATGGGGAAAGCCACTTTCCAGAGTCTGTGGAAAGCGCAGGCTGGCTGACACCCATCAACGAAGAAGTCAAATCATGCTGCTTGTTGGACAATGCGATTGCAAGCTGGGGCCAAAGCAATACAGAGCATCTGCTCTAGTCGCAGCTGCCAGGCTATCCATGATCATGCTACCAATGTTTCCAGAGCAAATTATTTGCAGCTGTACCATGCTGCACAAAATGTCCCTTGCTGAGTGTGTTGCTGTGAGGATCAAGCAGTGCCATCAACCTCGCCGACCTCGCCTCGCCAGACTTCATTGCGCGGCTGGACCTTGTTGCAGCGTCACACTGGCAACAATGGGGATGCAGGAAGATGAAGAGTGAAGGAGTTGCAAAGGGCTACAAAGCTTCACGCTTTGACCAACAACCGTTCTGGCATTAGAAGATGAACCATGCGTGGTGTGGAGATGTAGTCTGGGAGGTGTGTACATAACAAATACAGCACTCAGCTGTTGCTTCGTGTCGCTTTGATCTTGTTCGCACGCTGTGCACAATGAAGAACAAGAATGCCCAAAAGGAAACCTTGCCCCTGGCAAGCAAGATTTGATCTGAGGCGAGGACAGGCCTTCCGCCGCACCTTCTTCCTCCACTTGTTGCTCCAAAAGAGCTTTGCAATGGTTGGAAAGCTTGTGCATGGCCTGGCACATCTGCTGGCCATGCCCTTGGCATCAGCTCCCTATCAGCCCTGACGACGTCAAAACCAAACCAGACTTGTTTTAGCGAACAATGATCCTGTAAGGTGACTTCGAAACTCACAATTCATCGGGTTTCTGTGGCGCTCATCAAGAGCCAATGAAGCAGGCTAATGTCTTGCAGCGGACCAACCACACATCACAACTTTCAGTACAAGTGTAGTATGTAAAATATACCTTGGCAGCTCCAGATTGAAATCGCAACTTTTCAGTACAAGTGTAGTATACCAAGTACACTTTGGCAGTTCTGGCTCGAAAGTCGCATTCTTTCAGTATAAGTGTAGTACGCAAAGTGCACTTTGGCAGCTCCTGTTCGAATATCGCGCAAAGACGCACACCGATATTCATGAAACACTGGTACCGCTATTGGTAGTTCGCCATATTAATATCGCTTTCCAAAGTTCCGTGCATTTTGTAAACCAGAAAACAAAAGTAATACGTTCTTCATAGACCCGCCCCTTTGCCCGTCTCTCACATGTATTCACCACAATACCATCAATCCGTGTAATATTCATCAATGACTCTTGTGTATTCAACATGACGGTTGATGTTGGACAACTAGCACCTGTCCACAACGCAGAGT
Source organism: Effrenium voratum (assembly GCA_963377175.1). NCBI lineage: Eukaryota > Dinophyceae > Suessiales > Symbiodiniaceae > Effrenium > Effrenium voratum. The sequence goes on from CAUJNA010001546.1 coordinate 674,190, forward strand.
GATAGACATTTCGCTCGCGCGGGTCATGGAAATTGCTTGAATAATTACAGATATGCTAGCTCTTCCCAAGCCAAGCGACAACACATCGCATCTCTTGATTGCTGAACACCCAGAAGTTACAAAGGCCAACAATGTCCAGCACCTGTTCCGATCATCCGGTCATCGTTCTTTCACGCCTCCGCGTTCATTCCCTTCCCTTTCTCCCCCTGCTCTCTTCTTTCGGGCGGGTGTAGGAGGCAAAGAATCGGAGACGCGGGGCGGCAACTCCGGCCGGGCGAAGCCTCACAACAAGGGCTGGGTCAAGCCTGATTCAATTCAACCACGTTTTGCTTCCCGTTGAAAGCGGCTAGGGTCTGGATGAATGCTTCTTGGATATTTGCCTGAAGAACATCATTCATCAATAGGGGCGGGTTTAATCATCAGGGGACGCGATCAATTGGAGGCCTTATTAATTCTGCCTGGCCAATGAACGAATTTACTTGAGTGGACTCACCAACTTCATTTGGCCATGGGTTAGAATCCAGTAAACATCCCAATCCAACCACTAAAATTGGTTCTAAGATGGGTGGTGCACCTACCCCGAAATGGGATCCCATTGGTATTGACCCGCGGCCAAATGGTCCGTGCTGCGGACCTTGTTGAAGAGAGCCAGCAGCTGGGACGCTGGGGCATTGAACTCCTGCGCCACCTCTGAAGCGAAAACGACGGACGACGGCCCCTGTCGTTGCTGGGCCGTTTGGTTGATGGTTCTCTTGAGTTATAGTTCTGCTTCAGAAATAATGGCCACCAACCCAACATATACTAATCATGACCCTGTCTCACATGAAGCGTATAATCATATCTTGATTGCAACGTTCAGAACCCAACACCTCCAGCCAAACACGTGTCAGAACGGACGCTCCTGCTAGGCAAAGGCTAACGGCCTGGTGGTATGATGGTGGCTACATGAGCCACAGTTGATGTTCCTTATTTCCAGAAAGAACACCCAAAACACTAAAATGCGAGGCTTCAGTCGCCCAGGACCTACTAAGCACGTGAAACAAGCATGTGAACGAAGCATGTGGTATCTGGTATGTGTGATTTGAATCAAGGGGTAGGAGATCGCTGATGTCAGGTGCTTGCGCTTACGAGCTAAAGCTGCAAGCTTAGACGGTCTGTGTGTCGTGCAGCTTGCAGCTGCCTTTCCATGTGCTCGGCAGACATTTAATGCGCCAGGTACATACTATGTGAACACCGTGCAAGGGATATGTCCTCTCACACTTTGTTTCGCTCGCCACCCGTCGTTCTACTGCCATGCGGGCTTTGTCAGGGAAGCTTTGGAAGGCCCTCGTCGTGTTTCTGCATGCGGCAGAAGCAGGCGACTGCAAAGGAGGCAAGAGTCAGTTTGCAAGCTCAGCCTCCTTGATGCTATTTGCGCAAGATAAAACACATATCGCTTGCTTTAACTCCATCTCACACACAAAAGAAGTCGCTCTTTCTAAGTAGGTAGTCAGCATGGCTTGATAAGGTTCCATAGATCATCTGGAGGCAAGCCGCACTCTCTCTCTCTCTCTCTCTCTCTCTCTCTTTTTCTCTCTTTCTCTCCCTGTCTGCCTCGTCAAAGGTACGGTGCTGGCAACCCACTGCCACCAGAATCGCACCTTGGGCGCTGAAATGAGCAATGATCTGGACAAGTGCAAAGGCATACTATGGAATTGTGATACTTCAAACACGTGACCACACAAGCTCTACATCTGATAATGTCAACCACGCCACTTACTGACAAACATTCAGCACACACAGGCACACGTCCCATTACAATGCCAGGTTCAACAATGCGGACATGCCAGCTCACCCTCCATGCGCTTTGGGAGCTTAGTGCCGCCGTTTGGGGAGAAGTTGGCGACAGGCACACCGTTTCAATTTGTCAACCCCCCTAAACTTCACTCAGGCTGTAAGGTACTCCGTGTAAACGTTCCTGCTGCCAGTTTCCCTGCCGACAAAAGCCAGGCCAAGAAAAATGGAATCGCTGAGTATGCAGCGGTCAACTATGCCAGCGCATCTCATTTTTGGGTCGAACGAGTGAACTTGCAGTTTGGACTCGCTGGTCTGAATCTCCCGACCCTTTCCTGTAGAATTTAAGATTCAACAGTGACGTTAGGCATTTCAATGGGGAACACCTCAGAAATTATTGGCTGACATCAACCTGTGTGGGGGATTGTCGGACAGCCAGCGCAGCTGCTCCCAGGTGCAGCGCTGGAATTTGGGTAAACTCAGCGCCATTCAACACGGCCTTCGCCAGCTTGCATCAGCTGACTGCAGCCCAATCTTCACCAGGCAAATCAACCATCATGCCGAACGCCGAGTGGTCCAAACATGACAAATGTGAAATCAAAATCAAACAATTGCCTCGGATGGCAGGTGGCTCAGATCCCCTGGTCGCCGTTGCAAAGATCCCCCCCGGCCCCATTGGGCCGGCCAGGCTCTGCAGGGAGGACAGCCGGATCTGCGTCATGCGGCGGGAGAGATACAGCGTCGCCAGGGTCGGCCTGGAGTTAAGAGTGGCTGCGAGGGAGCCCTGAAGACGTGCCCGCATGATACGCTCCCAGACTGTCTCGCTGCTAGGGTCGGCAGGGAGTTGTGTGTGTGTGTGTGTTGTCCCCGCCAGTGTTCCTTCCTAAGATTTTTACTGCACAACCAACCAAGCCGAGCACCCCCAACAGTAATTTCAGGACCAGCCAACCAAACGGGCGTCTGATATAAAACAAATATGTCACACATTGACATGAGTATGCTGGCAGGCATGGACATTGACCAACAAGCTGACTAGTCCTTTTGTCAAGGGCATTTCCAAGGATGGATGTTGGAGGTATGGAGGTTATGTACCGGTTATACACCACTTGTACAAGGGGTATATACTTCTAGCGTTACAGGCTTATCTTGGTGGTATATCCTCAAAAGCCCGTCCCTAGAGATGCCCTTGATTCGTAAAAGCACATGCAGCTATCATAGCTATGGTGAACGATGTAAATAAACTTGCATTATCAGGGTGGCTGAAGAACACATTGACCGCCAGCAATAACTTGCAACGCGAGCGAGTTGACCTGTCTGCGCCGGGCAAAACAAACGATTTCGAAGCCTGAAATCGTGTCGAGGCAACTTCGGCCACAACGCACCTGTGTGAAGGTGGTGGGTAGCACCGTTCAAGCGGTCAATGGCAATGCAAGTATCCCCTTTCCAAACAGAATCGGTTTGCAAAACTGTGCCAAGCCAATGTTGATCCTCAAATCACTCTCCTCATCATGAACCAAAGGGCTCAATGTTTAGCGGGGATTCCTTTCTTCAAGGAAACCGCGTCTCTGAGTGACAGGATAATCAGCCTTCACTCACAGCGTCAATCCATCAGAATCTTAAACAGGCCAGCAGCTCACAATGTCCAAGACAAGCGAGTACTCCACCAAGTTTCGGCCGTACTGCTCTAACCTGCGCAAAGAGATAGCGTTCTACTTAGCAAAGCGATGTCGTGTCAATCCAACCTGGTAGGCATGCTCTATTCGCGTGCCCCCGTAGTTATTGGACAGTATTGGGACGCTCATCAGGGCACGCACAACGGCAAGGCAAGCATGACGATCAACCATGCTTACACTGCTCGAACTCCGTCATCGTATTTGCCTTGCAAATGGAGTCCGAGAATTGTTTTTCTCAACCAGAAGAGTAGGCAGAAACTCGAGCAACGACTCCAAATGCAACTGCTCCACGCCGGCTTGGGCAAATCAATGCTGCAGGCGAAGGGCCAAAGATACTGACCCGAATTTCAACAGCTTGACTCGAATCGGGCAAGCAATCTCATGTCATCTAATTGTGTCCGCATCCAGCGCGTTGTCCACATGGCCTTTAGTGAGCCATTGGTTGAGCAGCTTTTTGCACCGCATGCCTTGAATAACGCAGACAAAGACCCTTGACACTTGCACATGACAGCCCGGAGAGTCGATTCTTCGGAAACCAAGTCTCCGCCTGTGCACATCGTCCCGGGAGAGGAACTGTAGCAAAGATGCAGCCGTGAGAGGCTGCTGACTTTCGACGCTGGACCTGTGGCCGCATGCCAAACACAGGAATCTCCAGCTTGATAACTGCCAGGAAAAGATGCTGCCAAAATATTTCTCTGAACACCTGTGGCGTGGATATCTGGCTGTCAGTGTTGGCCATCATGCCGCTATGCGAATGCGTGCTTCAGATTTGCATATCTGGCGGCCAGCTCATGCCTGAAAAAAGTACCAGACAGTGTAAAAGTGCGTTGCGCAACATTTCAATTGCAAGCAACGTGTCGGCCGGTGTCAAACTTCCTTGCGTATAGAATGGCTTTGCTTCGTCTGACAAAGATCCTCACAGCAACCAAAGTTTGAAGAGAAGGGTCAAGGCTCATCCGTACTGAGTCCAAGAATCCTAGATGTGTGACCAAACTACACATACATGCACCTCTCAGCACAATATCAAATTATGTGTAAACTAAGAACCTCTGTCGGTACGGCTTTAAAAAGGAACCCAACGAAACAAACAAGTTCGGGAGGGTCTCTACCAGCAAACTTCACAGAAATCAAATGGATTCAGTAGGGACCCCCCTCAACAACGGATGGTAGGACATAATCCCCATCCACCAAAGGGTGCCTAATGAAAATAATCTCACCCACTTCAGACTTGTAGCACAGTCATTGCATGTGAACATGAGCTGGGTGTTGCACTCAGGCTCCTCTGTGTCCTCAGCAGCAGCTGCCTCGAGTGGTCGCAAGCAATATTATATAAAAGAAACAACAACAGCCACCAATCATCTGCAAAGCTTCGATTCTTGGGGAAGATCCAAAGAATTTAAACACAGGGATGCAAACAGGTTTCGATCACAGCCTCAGCATAGCCGACTATGAGCGCGCAGGCCCACAAAGCTTGACTGCAAGCTGTGCATGCCCACAACTCGTTTGGGCCACTGGGACAACCGCCATGCAATAACGACAGTTGAAGTGGCAATGAAAAGCTTGGTGACCGTCCCCTGTTTAGCCTTTGCCTGTCTGGGATGGTCGACCCTGATCTTGGAAGCAAGCATTGGAACCTGACTATGTACCAATCAAGAGAATCAAGACCATCCTCCCAGCAAACAAAATGCACGACCCGACAACCACTTTCAACGGAAGCGTGTTGCAAGGTTACAGCACCAGCCCATGCTGAGGGCGCGACATCTGGAGGTGGGGGGTCCACCACAGAGAGTGCCAAGCGCGTGGGTTGCTTGCAAAACGGCCTGGGGTCACCAGCGCTGCAAGCAGCCATGGCTCATGCTTCTGCCACTGACTCACACACACACACACACTCACCCAGACTCGATTAGAAAACGAACAAAAACTTGAGTCCATCTAAATGTGGCAGGATGCAATGTTGCAGGGTTCATGCTGTGTTTCGGGCTCTCCATGGCAGAGACTGCCAGCATCCAAAGTAATTTAGCGAATGGAATATATCGGACAGTGTATGCAAGCTAACCAAACGGCACCACGCACAAGCACGCGATAACTCTTTTATCCGAGCAGTGTGTTGGTGCCAGGGACTCATCTTCCCCTGTCAGATGTCAAAAGCTGGGTGGGCCCCATGGGCCACCCAACTCACAATCTCAAAAACTGAAGAACGGGTGTGCAGACTGATAGCGCCCGCCCCTGAGCCGGGGCCCGGGGCACCCAGGCCACAGGGGGGTCTGCCACCAGGGGAAGTGAGTCACCCACCGGCTCCGGTCACGGGAGCATGGGTGGGCCCACGCTAAGATCAAATGCATCTCCATTCAGGAGACGCGGGAGAAAAACGAACTCCTCGCAGAGTTCCTGTTTGGGGACCCTGTGCAAAGGGTCGAACCCAGAGAAATCTGGGTGCGTCAGCTCATCAGCCCATTGATTGAATTCTCGGGGCACGTGGTTGGCCGCCAGCGAGCAGCCATGGGTGTGGAGCAGGAAGACCAGCTCCATCAGGATCGCCGCCGTGTAGGGCTTCTTGGATCCAAGGTTGAGCATCGCCATGACGTTGCCCTGATTGTCACTGCCCACCGGGAGTCGGACCCGGGAGGACAGAGGGCCTTGGTGCGTGAGGATCATGTTACAGAGGAAGAGCGTGCCCAGCATTTCCAGAGCCGCAATCCTCCGCTTGGGATCCCCATTCTTGAATGCCCAAGGGTACTCCTCCACGTGGATCTGCTCGTGGAACCAGTACACCTCCTTCTTTTCCGGCTCCACTTTGTTGGAGCACCAACCTCCCACAAATGCCAGTCCTTCGTCCGAGGCGCTAGCATCGCTGCAACCCCACCAAGAGGACTTCGGCAAGTAAGGGGAGTACTGGACGAAGGGCGTGTTGAAGAGGAACCGCAGCATGAACGCCAGCATCCTGACCACCTTGGGGGGTTTCCCCACCGTGGTGGTGGCCATCTTCCAGGCCCAAAGTGGCTGGAGCATCGACTTCGCCAGCGGACATGCAGCAGTCGCCCATTGGATGCGACCCAGGGCCTTCTCGATGTCCTTTGAGTGCATCGCCTGCCCTTCCACCATGGTCTGCAAAACCTCCATACCAGGATGTGTTTGTTGGCGGCCATGAGAACCTGCGGGATGTTCGGGTGGACCACGAAACCCAGCCACGTGTTAACCTCCGCCAAATGCGTCTTCTTCCAGCTAAGCGGGGTGCCCAAGGCCAGGAGTGTTGCCAGCAGCGCCACCGCCAAGTTTACTGCCCCCTCGCTTCGAAGCAGCCACAGGAAGTCATCGACAAAGACGAAGTTCCAATCCACTTGAGGGAAAAGTGCGTAGAGGACCCTGAGTAGAAGGGCTGCCAGGCGTCCCCAGTAGGATTGGGCACTGGCCATGCCATATGTGCCTACCTTGTTCACCCACCATTCTTCCCCCAGTGAGGCCACCTGGAACCGCCAGTCCTTCCTGAGGACCTTCACTCTCCGGTGTGGGCCTTGGTGACGTCCGCCTTCAGCAGCACCCACCTGGTGCCCGGCTCCGGCCATAGCCAGTTTGACGACCTCCCTCTCGGGGCCAGGGGCACCCTGAGAGGGGGGTCCCTCCGCAGCTGCCGCATGTAGCCAATGAAGAGCTTGTACCCCATCCAGCACAGTCGGAGCCGTCGTCCTTTCCACCGTCTGGTTCCTGATGGTGTCATTGGCCCCGCCCACCGAGCCATCGTAGATGGTGCGGATCTTGTCCCGGTGCCCGCTAGGGGGCCGGGACAAAGCGCGATGCTGCCTCCACCTTAGTGAAGGGGCCCTCTACCATGCCCATGGGGACCTCCTCCAGGAATGTGCCCCGGATGAGCTGAAGTGATCCGCCGAGGGGTAGTTACCCCTGCCCGTTGGGTGAGGGAGTTCCTGAAACTCCGGCTCCTCCCCTTTCAGCTCCTTCTTGAGTGGCCAGATGCCCGGCGAGGTCAGGGGTGGGTCCGTGACCCCCAGTGGGACCCCTTGCTCCAGATCCCGGGGAAACTGGTGGTCGGGGTCCTGAATGTTCAGCGCCACGCTGTGCAAGATGTCCAGGAAGAAGGGTTGGCCGTCAGCTGGTCGGCCTGCCCCCGGCGCCAGAATCTCCGGAAGGGATGTGACCCGTCCCCCAACGAGAGCGACTCCTGGAGCTTGTCCCCCCATGGCGAAGTGAGGACACAGATCTTGGCCCCCATCGCTGCTGCTTTGGACAGTGGCCGAGTCCATGGGGCCAGCCGTCCCAACGAGGGCTTTCCCCCTCCGTCCCTTAGGGGGCGCTGTTTGAAGGCCAGTGGGCCGATCCGAGATTTCCATGCCATGGTGTGCCCATGGCTCAGGGGAAAGAGTTCCCCCCCAAAGTTCGTCCGTCTCGCCAGTCCTCTGTGTCGGTGTCCGGACCTCCGGATTGCTGAACTGGCAATTGTTCATGTTTTTAAAGTTTTTTTTTGCATTTTGCATTTTTCCAGTTTTTCGCGGGCATTTGTTGCTCGATTTATGTCGCTGAGGTTGACTTTAGAGAAGTTAATTGTTTGGGTTTCAAGTTGTTTTTCGGTGGGAAGGGGGGGGGGCAGGACGGGACAATAATAATGCGCCTGTGTGCCCATTGTTGCGAAAGGCTTGATTCCTGCAGCATCGTTTTTCGCTGGCTGCTCGCCTTCGGAGAGTCGGAACGGAATTATCTTTTTTCATCTCGTTTGTTGTTTGAGGGCTCGGTGGCTTGCCCCGCCCCACCCCCCCTCCTCCCAAGCCCATCAATGATTGACGTTGTTGCGTTTGCTTGCGCGGGTTCGGTGGCTTGCCCCGCCCGGCCCCCTTAAACAAATCCTTTCGCTGGTTTTGGCGGCATGCCCCATCCAGCAATAGGGTGCCCAGCTCCCCCTTCCTCCAAAGTGAAGCCCGCCAACGATTGAAGTTGTTGCATGTGCTTGTGCTTGCGGGTTCGGTGGCTTGCCCCGCCCGGCCCCTACGCCTTCTGCAAGCAAGAGGGAAGGCGTCTCAGGGCAAAAGAGTCTCACAGGAAAGCTGTGAGCTGACGAACGGACATGCGTGATGCGACGCAAGAGCCGCCCAAGTCGTATGTTTCTTGCGGATCATATTTTTCAAGCGGATAGATGTGTTTTTGCAGAGCAGATATGCTTGTTGCGGTGTGCGCTTGCGGGTTCGGTGGCTTGCCCCGCCCGGCGCCCACAATGACTTACGCTGGTTTCGGTGGCATGCCCCATCCAGCAGTAAGGATTCAGAAGGGGCGCTTCTGAAACCGCCCTTTTCCGGAAGCGTTCTCAGAAAGGCTTTCGTGTGTAAGGGCGGCTCGAAAAACAAGACTTTCGTGGGAAGTCTGCCTGCAAGTCTTGTTTGGTTTTTTGAAATTTCGGCTCTGACATGTTGAACTGCCCGTAGAAGGGAAATAGCGTGAGAAAGTCTACCAATGGCACGGGGGCCTGCTCGCAAAAAAGGCAGCGCAGTGAAGCAGCTTTGCTCCTACAAGAAGTGCAGAGCCAAGAAGGACGTGAAGAACAAGTGCCACACAGCTCGCCGTGAGGAAGTGGATCTTGAGCAATGTCGGCCCTTAAGAAGCCACTGTCAGACTGTAAAGTTCTGTGGTCAAACGCATTTAGACGCCTGCCTATCAAAAAAGAAAAAAGCTCCACCCGTTCTAAGGGAAGCTCTGGACACGCAGCAACTGGCCAGTCTTTTTCAAACCTTGGTGGAGCTAGGCCGTGGCCACACAAAAAAAGGGTCCTGCGGGCTGCGTGGGGCTTGTCTTTGTTTACAAACTTCAGGTTCGGAAAGGCTTGCAGCGTGCCCGTGTCCATGTCTGCCAAATCGCAGTATAGCTGAGCAAAAGCCTCGTGCTCCGACGACAAGAGCTGTCCCGCCAACTGCTCGTCGGCTGCTGCGTCGGCGTTGAACACCTCAACGCGCCCAAGCCACTGCTGAAACGCAACTGCGTCCAGCTGGGGACAAGCCACCTGAGCTGGCACAGTTGGCTTCAGGCAGTCCTTGAATTCTTCTGCACCAGCAAAAGGGGTGGCCAAATCATGAAGCAAATGCACAACAGCCGTGGCAACTCCGACCGCAGAGAAGTCATGAAGCTTCCGTGCGCCCAGAAGCATGTGCTGAGGACGCAAATCCTCTGCGCACGTTTGCCCTCGCAAGACAAGGATCGTCTTTGAGCAGTCCGAGTGCACAGTGACGCAGGAGCAGCGTTGAGCGTTTGTCGCGTGCGAGCCCGCAGCGACTCGGCCAAGCAAAACTTGAGCTTCTGGGCTCGGCGGCGAAGGATCTTGCCGCCGGACCAGGCAATCCCATCATCACCGCCATCTTTTCCCTTGCGTGTAGCTCGCAGAACTGCGATGAACTCTTCGAGAGATGGGGCCATCAGACGCAGTCGGATGTCTTCATTTGATGCTGCGGCCTGGTGCCTTTTGGTTTTCTCATGGTCTCGGAAGTGGCTGACCTGCAATGAAGCAATGGTTCGAAACTCCGCTGACACATGCCCAGCAGCTTTGCAGGCAGCACAGCTGACGGAGAAGTCGCCTGTGTCCCACTGCACAGCCTCCAGCCACGGGAACTGCTCGGTCCACCGCCTGCCAAAGCGGGCCCATGCGCTCTGCGCGGACATTCCGGGCAGCTTGGGCCAGAGCTCTGTCCAGAGGGCGCTTGCGGAAAAAAACTTAAGTTTACGCACGAAGTTCCTGTCCAGAGGGCCTCTGGAATCCGAAGGTCGACTCAACAAGCCGCAGCGCTGTGGACTGTCCAAAGAACTAGAAACGTTCGAACACCGGGAATTTTGCGTTCCCCGAAATCCAAGAATTGTAGTCCACTCGACGGTCCGCAGCGCTGTGGTTTGTGGAGACAACTTATGGAAACCGGAGACCCTCTGGACAAATGGGGTCTGTGGAAAAAAACTTAAGTTTTTTTCCGCGGACCAAGCTGATCGGGCGAGCGTACGTGTCATGTGGGAAACTGGATGGACGTGACCGGACTGTCTCTCGGCAACCCTTGATCCTCAGCACTTCATGACGCCGGACGTCCTGGTTCAATGTCCTTGGCTGGCCGCATGTTTTAAGCACCGTTCGATCTGCGTTTGACATCTCTCTGCAGCAGCAGCGGGGGCACGCCGCCGACACAAATCCAATGTGCTGGGGCAAGCCACCAACGCGGGCCGGGGCACGCCGCCTGAGCCACATCATGGTTACCAAACTCACAAACTTACGCGGCAGAGCGCGCAAAAGCCCAGCGTTGCGGCTCAGTTGGGCTCCCTGTCCGTGGGGTCGTCCTCCTCTTCTGGGTCTTCAGTGGCCGGCGGCGCGGCAGCCCCAGCCTTGACTCGTCTGCCCTGCTTGGGGGCTGGTCCGGCGCCTGGAGCAGGCGGCGCAGCTTTCAGCATGTTCTCCACCAGGTCGACCTGCGCCGAGCCACTGTTCGGCGGCCCTGCCCCCCCGTGCTTGGCAGGAGGAGGCACTGGGCCAAGCTGCCCAGCCTGGGCGGCGCTTTTCCTCCGGCCTTGCCCCTCGTCAAGTTGCTGTCACCGCTGTCCGCCTGCGTCGTGGTTGGCAGGCACGGCAAGACCACTTGGTTTCAGACTGGTTTGAAATATTAAAGCAGCAGAATAAACACTGCGTCTGTGCATAAAACAAAGCACTGGCCTGCAGAGCGTCCCGCAGCTCTGCAGCGTAATACTGACTGCTTGGGCTCTGCATGTGTGCCCACAAGCGGCCGAAGAGGTACTGCCGCACGACATTCATGTGAAGACTATTTTCCAGGCTGAGGTAAGCCGCCAACGCCGTTGCTGCTGCGGCTGCCTTGCTCGTCAGTCTGACCCTTGCCCGCCGCGCTGCCGCCTTTGAGGCCCTTCCCGCCAATTGGCACAACCACGCCCAGGAAGAAACCTACGATGACGCCAGCAACGAGCGCAATCGACATGGCTGCAGCTTTCACGCCAGTGATGGGGCAAGCCACCAAAACACGGCCGCGCCTGCTAACTTGTCTAAGAGCCGCCAAGCGAACACAGCGCGTCTTGACTTGCCAAGCACGGATGGTTTTGCAAGCGGGCCGCAGTGACGGAAGCAATAGAAAACAACTGCCTTCTGAGCTGTCGCCATTGAGTCTGTGTAACCGCACAATCAGGAAAACTTTAAGGTCACTAGTCCAGATTTGGCGTGGGGCCAGGCCCCACTAAAAGTCTGGTAGTAACAATGCGCGCGCCCGCAGCTTGCAGGCAGACTTCCCACGAAAGTCTTGTTTTTCGAGCCGCCCTTACACACGAAAGCCTTTCTGAGAACGCTTCCGGAAAAGGGCGGTTTCAGAAGCGCCCCTTCTGAATCCTTACTGCTGGATGGGGCATGCCACCGAAACCAGCGTAAGTCATTGTGGGCGCCGGGCGGGGCAAGCCACCGAACCCGCAAGCGCACACCGCAACAAGCATATCTGCTCTGCAAAAACACATCTATCCGCTTGAAAAATATGATCCGCAAGAAACATACGACTTGGGCGGCTCTTGCGTCGCATCACGCATGTCCGTTCGTCAGCTCACAGCTTTCCTGTGAGACTCTTTTGCCCTGAGACGCCTTCCCTCTTGCTTGCAGCGGCGGGCGGGGCAAGCCACCGAACCCGCAAGCACAAGCACATGCAACAACTTCAATCGTTGGCGGGCTTCACTTTGGAGGAAGGGGGAGCTGGGCACCCTATTGCTGGATGGGGCATGCCGCCAAAACCAGCGAAAGGATTTGTTTAAGGGGGCCGGGCGGGGCAAGCCACCGAACCCGCGCAAGCAAACGCAACAACGTCAATCATTGATGGGCTTGGGAGGAGGGGGGGTGGGGCGGGGCAAGCCACCGAGCCCTCAAACAACAAACGAGATGAAAAAAGCAATTCCGTTCCGACTCTCCGAAGGCGAGCAGCCAGCGAAAAACGATGCTGCAGGAATCAAGCCTTTCGCAACAATGGGCACACAGGCGCATTATTATTGTCCCGTCCTGCCCCCCCCCCTTCCCACCGAAAAACAACTTGAAACCCAAACAATTAACTTCTCTAAAGTCAACCTCAGCGACATAAATCGAGCAACAAATGCCCGCGAAAAACTGGAAAAATGCAAAATGCAAAAAAAACTTTAAAAACATGAACAATTGCCAGTTCAGATTGTCCGAGGCCGAGACCGGAAGTGAGCCCAAGGTTAGTCCCGCCAACGCTTGTTGGCCAGCCTTCAGCCTCCGGGACTGGCGCTTGTTGTCCCCCGGCGTGCTGGGAGAAGGTTCCCGCCTCGGGAGGGTCGTTGGGTTCGCCTGGGGCACCGTGCCCCCCGGCCTCAGCGCCTCCAGGACGGGTCCCGCTCGGCAAAGGATGGCCGCTGCGAGACCCTGCATCATCTGCTCTGGGTACCGGCTGAGGTCACTGGAGTTGAGCTTTTCCCCCCTGGGGTGAGCCCCGTGGTTGCACCGCAGATCATGCCAATGGTGAAGGGGAAGGTCCGTTGACAATGTCGTGGACTTCACTACCACCTGGCCCAGGCGGCACTCGTCAAACTTGATGAGGGAGTGGTGGAGTGCGTTCGCCCATTGAATGTAGGCCCGTGTGACCCACCTGCGGGACCGTGCCTCCATAACCCGGCGCTCCAGGTCCTCTAAGCCCCACAAGGTCTGCTCCGCTCCTCACCGGCGGCGGGCCACCCGGTTTGGGGAACCATCTGAGGATGCTCCACGTCCTGCAGTTGGGGCCGCCCCCCACAAAGGCGACCTTGCCCGCCATGGCCATGGAGCACATCGTAGAGTAAGGCTCATCTCCCAGCATGTCCTGCCCGAGAAGGCCGGGTTGTAGGCATGGAGGTAAGCATCCAGGGCCCCCGCATCATCCTTCCCAGCGTGCAGCAGGATGAGGGACGGCTTTGACGACTCCGGCACCGGACGTGGCGTCCACCTTAGTCTGAGCCTCAGTCTTTCCGGGATGTCCTGCATCCATGGGAAGGTGGGGCTTGCCCCCCCTAGGGATTCCGTGTGTCCTTTGTCTGACCCTTCCCGTCATCTGTCCCTGGGCTTGCTGCTTGCCCTGGCGGTTCTTCCCGCCCTTGGAACGCCCCTTGCCAGGCGGATCCTCACCTCTGGGTCTCTCTGGGGGGTCTTCCCACTGCCTTGGTGGGTGCGGGGGAAAGGGATGCTTCCGCCCTTCTGGAGTGCCCTGGCTGGGACCGCTCCTCTTCCTCGGTGGAGGGGCTTGCGGGGCCGGTGGCACCCTGGAGAAGTCCCCTCCCACCTGAGGCCGTCCTGGCCTCCCCCGCTCTGTCTGCCTTCCGCTGTGGCTCTGGTGGGGTTGGCTCTCCCCCTCTGTGTGCACTCTCGCACTGGTGGCCTGTGGTCCCAACGGAGACCAGGAAGCCACGGGGCCTATGGCACCCTGAGTGGCCTCCTGTCACTTGGGAAGGTGTGGGCATGCCTGTGGCACATGCTTCGATGGGGGGGCCCACCCATCCTTCCTGACCGGGCAGTTGTGGGATCGGCCGCATGATCCCGAACACTTGTTGTGGAGGTGATGATCTCTGCAGTACGCCACCCCTTTGGGATTCTTGAAAGCCCAGTGGTCCGGCCATGGAACCGAGGGGGTGTTGGGGGACTTCCCCTTGCCGCCCTTGCCCTTCGGCTTGGACCGGGTCGGCCCCGAGGGCCAGGAACCTTTCCCCCCCTTCTTGGGCTTCTCCCACTGAGTCTGCCACACCTTGGGTGCCTTGCTCTTGCTCTTCCCCTTCTCCGGCGCCCTGTTGAGGTGCTCATAGACCTCCCGTTGCCAGAAGAGGAAGTCGCCCCTGATATTCTTGAGGGCATCGGAGAGAGTGGTGCCCTGGTGCACCATCTCGTGGATCTTGCGCCATGCATTGCGCTCTGCGAACAGCAAGGTGGTGTCGCTCGGGGGAGGCTTCCTGCCGGCGATGTCTTCCCCATAGAACCAGGCATACCAGAACGCAAAGCTTGAGCCAAAATGGCATGCGCCATTATGGTCAAGCATTGCAAACACAGTTCATGTTTCCACATGCGTTTCAACATTAACAAAGTGTATGCAAGCTAACCAAACGGCGCCACACACAAGCACGCGATAACTCTTTTATCCGAGCAGTGTGTTGGTGCCAGGGACTCATCTTCCCCTGTCAGATGTCAAAAGCTGGGTGGGCCCCATGGGCCACCCAACTCACAATCTCAAAAACTGAAGAACGGGTGTGCAGACTGATAGCGCCATTTCCGAAGGACAGTCTGGCACACCCGCCATTTCCGAAGGTTGCCAGTCTGTGCTGAGGGCCCTGGCCAGGGCCCTGCTCCGGGCCTCCCATCCCCTTGGTCGCCAGGGCCGGGGGCACCTAGGCTGCCAACGGTAGGGCCACCACCTTGGTCTCCGACTGGGTGTCCACCGAGTCATCCGTTTCAGAGCCCGAGTCCGCCGAGGAGTCCGAGTCCTCCTGCAGTGTGGGGACCTCCGCAGGTTCCAGTGCCCAGTCCGCCGGGAAGCCATACCTCTTGAAGCAACGTTCGCACTTGCCATAGGCCTCCTGCTCCGTCATGTAGTCCAGCACCGAGAGCTCCTGGATCTTAGAAGCCGCCGGTCGCCAACCACACCCCACAGCCGTGCCTTCGACATTCAGCAGGTGGATTCTGGACTGGCCGGCGTTGCCTGTGCGTTTGACCGCCGCCACCACCCGAAGGGGGAGGTCCGGGGTGGCGGGAAACAGGTCCTTAGCCTTCACTGGTGTGTCCTCGGGTCCGTGTTCCACCACTGACCATGAGCGAGTCGATGGCGCGCTCCCTGAGGGTACCGAGGGGGATGCCTCCCCTTCCCTTTCGGTTTGGTCCCCGCGGCCCTCCGGTCCTGCGTCCGTGATGTCCACTGCTGGCGGCGGGAGCGGGTCCGCCCAGTCCGGGTGATTCAAGTCCTCCCTGCGTTCCCTGCCTGGCCCGAGGTTCAGGTTGGGGACCTTCTGCGCTACCTGGCCCCAAATCTCCACAACCACGTTGCGCTTCTCCCGCACGTAGACATCTGCTGTGCTCTCCGTGAGCCAGTTGCCCAGGTACATGCGGCGCTCCCGGGGGATCCCCATCTGGAAGGCGCAGTCCGGGATGAACACTCGGAACGAGTGCCACGACAGCGGCTTCACCAACCCCGGGGTGACACCCCGACGGAGAATAGCATCCTTGAGCCTCCGGTGTGGAAGGCCTCGGGATCAGCCCTGCAAAGTCTTTGCTCACCGTCGGGAGCAAGTAGTCCAGGTCCCGGAATGCCTCCTCGGATACCAACCGCCTTACCGAGGCCACCCAGGTAGTCCACCAGGGGATCCCCGTGAAGCTCTGAGACCGTCTTGGTCTGCCAGGCCTTCAGCTCCACAGTGTTGCTGGTGTGGATAAGGTCCTTGGGGTGAACATGCTGGAGGTCATTGAAGCGAGCGCTGCACCCAACCTGGAACCGGGCGAAACCCAGGATGAAAGCGTCCAGCACCTCGTGTCTGCTCCTTCCCGGGGCCTCCTGCGTGCCGGGGCCGGTGGCACCCAGGCGATCGTAGCCGGCCCCCTCCTCCAGAGCCCATATGACCTCTTTGCTGGGGACCACCGCCTTACGCTGTGGCCTGGTGACCGTGTCCGTGAGCGCCTCTTCCAATGAGCTCTTCTTGGACTTGAGGCGATGGAGCTCATCTATCTTCAGCAATCCGAAGGTCTTGGAGAACCACTTGAGGGTGTTCCACACCTGCCGCAACTTGCACGGGGTGACCTCCTCATCGGCGAGCTGGTTGAGGAGAGAGCGGACATGTCGCTCCTGCCATGGAATCACGGTGAAGCCTCTCTTGCGGAGACTCTCGTAGACCAGGCAATGTTGCCTGAGCGTCCGGAACCTGCTGTCCCCCAAGAGGTCCAATGCCTCCTTGCGGAAGTCCTCCCCCAGGATGTCCTGCATGTATGCGATGTGCTCCGCAAAGGGGGCGAAGTGGGCAAGGAGCCGTTCCGCCCATTTTCCGCGCAAGTGCTCGCTGGGTCGTGGGCTCCATTTCCCTGATCTTCCCGGGCCGCCAGTGCCTCCACTTCAGAAGCTCCGGCTGTTGGAGTGGGGGTGGGTCATTTCGCGAGAACCACCTCAGTTGGTCCTGGCGGTCCCATTCATTCTCCAGCGGGGAAAAGTTCTCGCTCGGCTTGCCATCCGCCGACGCCATGAGGAGGAACCATAGGCTATCCCAAAGGTCGGCCAGGTCCGCCGCGGACAGAGGCTGGGGAAGCCTGCCCGCCGCCGACGCCACCAGGCCGTTGAAGTAGTCCTTGGCCTACCGGAATGCCCGAGAGTTCCAGGAGCTGGGCGAAGCGGATAGCCGGCTCGTCGCTGTTCAGCTGCCTCCCCTCCTCCGCCGTGCCATGGCGCAGGCACATCAGGACCAACAGCTCCCCGTCCGTCTGTCTCGGGGAGAAGGACTCATCCGCCAACGTGTCCCACAGGACCCTTGGAATGCGGTCCCAAAGACGAGTGTAAGGCGGGCGCAAAAGAAACTTTGTAGAGACCCTAGCCATGGTGAAAACGGGAGTTCGAGCCTCCTATCGAACGGCCGGGACCCAACCGCGGCACACTGCATGCATGTTCCAACCACGCAGGATGCCGCGTGCAAATGGGGCAGGCAGGCCACATGCAGCCCAACAGGACCAAAAGTCAACCCCCGGAAATCCCCAAAAACACGGAGGGGGGAAGACCAACCCGACGGGGGATTCCCCAAAACCCCCAAGGGGACCTCAGGGAACCCAGAGTCAGCCGCAGCCACTTTCTCCAAACTGTGGCCGATATGGCCCGTCCTTGGGGCAGCCAATGCGTGCAGCCTCCAGATCGAGGCAAACCGGCAGCCGTGACGTGTTGAACAGGGGGGAAACCAAGGTGAAAGTTGAAACCAAAAGGAGATACCCTTACTCCTCCCCCCACCCGAGACGGGGCCAGAGGCACCCAAGTCCCGGCGGGAAGAGATCACACGACTCCACATCCAAACGGGTTGTGAGACACGACCTAGCGGCTCTCACCCTTCAAGATCGCCTCCTTTGCCACCGAGTGGATGGCCGCCAGCCCTGACTTCTCCGGGTTGCTCAA
Source organism: Effrenium voratum (assembly GCA_963377175.1). Lineage (NCBI taxonomy): Eukaryota > Dinophyceae > Suessiales > Symbiodiniaceae > Effrenium > Effrenium voratum. The sequence goes on from CAUJNA010001546.1 coordinate 691,753, forward strand.
AATGACCGACCACAAGGCAAGGCAGTGGAGACATCCCCCAGGCCATTCGAGGAGCTGAAGCGCATGCGCGGGGTGCTCGCGTCGCCCAGGACTAGCCGCTCGACCCTGGGAGGCTCCGTCGGCTCCACCCTCTTGTAGAACTCCATTCTGTCCCGGATCCACTGATTATATAGCTGCTCCGGGGGCTCGTCCATCACCAGCTGCAAGCATGTGGCCTTGTCTTTGTGCCACCCCGTGATCTGGAGCAGCCTGGTCCCCCCGCGGCTCGCCCTCCAGAAGCCCTTGCAAAACCTGCACATGTCGCCTCCGGTGGTCTTGAACTTCTCCTTGCCCACCACTTCCCAGGCGCTGATGCTGGGCAAGACCAGGCCGCACTCCACGGCCCAAAACACGTGCTTCGTCTCCTTGTTGTTGATGTACTTCCGGCCCGCGACCGCCGTGACCGTGGACGTGGTGATGGGCGGGTACCGCCTGGTGCCCTGGTCCGGTGTGCGGAGCGTGGTGTCCGCCCCCCCCAGAACCTTGGCCTTGGGGTCCGATTCCTTGGCCGCTCCTCTTCCGGGGCCAGAGGCACCCAAGGGGGGGGAGCAACCCAGCTGCCGGATGAGGTCCTGGGAGTAGCCCAACCTGTCGTACAAGGCCCCCGTCGCTTCGTGCGGGACCTGCTCGACCCAGTCGTGGACCACGTTGCAACGCCAGTTGACCTTCACCTCCACCATGGAGGACTTGCTCAGGCCCGACACCAACTTGGTGTAGACCGAGTCGAAAGCCCTCAGCGATGACAGCGGAAGTCGTCGCAGACCGCCCTGAAACGCAGCGCCTCCTTGCTGTCGTGGACGGGGGCCACTGGGATCTCCATCACCGGCAACGGGCAGTTAACGATGAAATTCTTGGCCGCCAGAAACGTCCCCATCTCCTTGAAGATGTAGCTCCATTCCGCCTTGCTGCGCGGCTTGGGGATGCCCAGGCTCTCCAGGAAGGGCACCGCCTCCTTCCTCATCTGGAGGATGTTGCCCATCCACTTGTCCGAGGTCGAGCCCTCCGCATTGCGGCCCCGGCGCTGCGTCTTCACGATCAGCGGGAAAGTGGTCCAGGCCGAGTAGATGTACTTGAAAGTGAACCTGTGGGCGTACACCCCCGTCAGGCTCGGCAGGTCCCACGTTCTCGTCTGCCTGGTCCAAAACACCCCATCACCTTTTGCCCAGAAGATCCCCACCACCTGCTCCGGCGCCGGGCGCTCGCCCCGGTTCACCTGCGCTCGGATCTCCAAGGCCGTGTAGATGACTGGGTCGATGTGGTCCTGCTCGCACGTGAGTGGGTGAGTCCTGCGCTCCACGGCCAGGAGCTCCTCCGGCGTGAGCTTGAATTGCTGGTCCGCGCCCTTGGGGATCTCACCGCTTGAGTGCTTCTTCCAGATCCCCCCAAACATCCGTAGCTCCCCCTGGTGCCTCTT
>CAUJNA010001546.1:698205-710705 GCA_963377175.1 Effrenium voratum
CGAAATAGCGCACACATGATACATATATATATATATATATATAATAATATATATATATAATATGTATGTATGTCTTCCAAGCACTCACTGCAAACAACGACGCATCCTGCTGAATCACAAGCCTGCAGCCCTTTTAAATCATCGATCCAATCCATGGACCGGGAGGCGATTCTTCCAAGAAGCCAACGCTGTCTGGGAGACATGCATGCATGCACCTCTACATGTAGTTGATGTCCACGAACACTGCGCTGGGCCACGGCAGCACCCTCAAGAAATTCAACAAACACGCTGCTAAACAGCAGTTGCCTGCGTTAGACTTTGACGGGTCGAATGGATGCTTGATTCGAGTAGGAATCTAAAAGAGTTTGTGTGCAATTGTTTGAGGAAATTCCAAGGCTTCTCCTACAACTGTTGCGAAGTTGAAGGTTTGTATGTAAATAGTTGAAGTTCCCTGAACGCGTATTGTACGGAAGGAATGCATGTCATCGACCACACTCAGCGAGCCAAACTCATTGACCCATGCTTTGATGGCACTCCATGTTTGCCGAGTACTTTGTAGGGCCTCACCAACCCCCTACAGGACAGGCGCAACAACTTGGCCTTGTGGCTAGGTCCCTTAGGGCGGAATTGAGGTCTATCCTGACCGGTCCGGTCCAGAGTCTGGTGAAACCCCCCATGAATCCCTGATGATAAGGTGACTATAAGTTTGGTTCAGCATCTTTCCATGTTCTTCCATCGCTGTTCCATCGAATCCGCTCCGGCTCAGAAGGGGAGATGCGTCTCCAGTGGTTGAGAGACCCCCTAAGAGGGCGGTAGAAGAAAACAATCTCCAAGTCTCCAAGATGTAAAATCACCTGGCGCCAGCCAAGCACTTCCCTTTCGGCGATCCTGTGGGCCAGACTCAAAGAGCTCGTATGTGAGGCCAAAAGAGGTGCCAACCTTGGCAGCAAACATGGGGCGCGATACTGGCCAAGTTGCGTAAGAAAGCAGAAGCGTGTTCCGTGCGTTCAACGCCTCTTTTAGCCTCTACTGGGCATGGCGGCCTAGTTGCTTGGAATGAGTTTCGGTTTGGGTTTGTGGGCCAACATTCTAATTTCTGTTCTGGATGAGTAAAAGCTTGGCTCCGGGGTGAATTCGGGTTCATCAGCGATTGATTTGGAGTGGGCATAGAGTCGACTAAGGGTTGGCTTTGGGTGGGTGTGAAGTTGGATTGGGGTTGCCTTAGGGTGGGTGTAAGGTGATCAAAAGCTTTGGTAGAAAGTGTTGTGTGTGTGTGCTGACGGGCGCGGCCAGGGTTGGTTTTGGCTGAGATTGATCTAAACAAAGGCGTTTCAGTTGCAGGGTAATTTTTAGAATGACATTAGGCTGGTTAGGCAATTACTCGGGTAAGGGGCTAGTTTCGGGCTGATTGAAGGTCGGTGTAGGGTGAGTGAACGCTTGGTTTTGGGTGCGCTGCGAGAATTTGTAGCAGTTGAGCTTGCTCTTAAAAGTGGGATTGAATGGCCGGCCAACTGACTGCGTGTGACTTGGTACGCTGGAATGCCCGTGTGTCGTCATTCAGATCATGCTAACATAGGCTACAAGTTCCCGACATGTGGTTCAATACACCTCTTGCTGACAGGAAGAAGTGTAATAACCCACTGCTAGTGAATATAACGTTACGTCTAGATATGCAGACGTCTAGATATGCAGGGTCTAGACACTCACTGATGCCAATTTGAGTAGCATCAAATGCTAGAATCTGCTCAAACCCATTGTCGTGAGAAGCTTTCGCAACTAGGACGAGTTCCGCTGTAGCTCGGCATATATGCCTTCCTGGAAGAATGCAAAATAAGAAATGGCATGCTGTGTATGTGTCTAACTTGAGGGAAACAAAGAACCCCATACACATGCATGGGTTGTCTATAGTAATGGACAAATCTTTGGGTTTGCCGCTTCACCTCCTTGGCACCCGGCATAGTCAAGCTCATATGGGGGCGGTACCTCTGCGACGGCCTGAACTGGGCAAAGAGGCAGGGACATGATCTGATCGGGACATGCAGCCAAGGCATGCCGTGTATCCACAGCTCCGTGAGCATTATGCCCTGGCAACACTGCATCATGTGGCCATGGGTCAGAACCCTGTACCCCCCAGTGAACATCCCGATCCCCACTAAAACAGGTTCTAAAATGGGTGGTGCACTTATCCCAAAATGGTACCATTGGTTTTGACCCACAGCCATGTGTGTCGGCTTCGCACACGCCTGAAAGACTGGTGAAGTGGGTTAGCCTCAACACGGAGAACCTCGCCACCTTGCAATGGGTGGGAACTCCTAAGCCTCGACTTTATAGAAAGTCCCGCCAAAAGCTCCCGATACCCGGCAAGACAGTTCTCGGTTGCTTTCTGCTCCCCTGCTGCAAGTTTAACTTTAATGGTTCAATGGAAAACCCATTGGTTGGCAACAAGTTAAAGTCAAGTCCTAAGATCCAAGCAAAGTGCACCTCTGGTTTCACTCTCAAAGATGACGATATGTTTGCACATATCAGCCACGTTGAACCTATGATTCGCCTGCTGAAACCTCCACCCTCCTGCCTTTCGATTAACACCACTGCCCCGGGAGGCGATGCGCTGCAAGTGTTCAATCTACCCTCCTGGGGAGGGGCATTCATTTCAAAGCAAGGGTCGTCTACCCCGTTAAAGGGACAGGTGAGTTCACTCATTTTATCGCTCAACACCTACTACCACCACTTGGATGTGACGCAAATTGAGTAGACAGCCATTGCCGATGGTATCCAGCGTTCTTACAAGAACAAACACAACAAGGCCAACTGGCGACCCTTGGCTCACAAAAGTTTTTCTTTCCAGAGCTCCAGGAAGTCCAGGTCGACATCCCCGGACTCACTGGCCTCCAGCAAGGCTGGCACCTCCCGGGGCGCCAGCTCCTAGCTCCAAGCGCATATCTACACTCGACCATCCGGTTCTAAACTTGGCTCCAAATTGAGGAATTCTTATCCTGGATCTTCATGGACATAACTCGGAGAGGACCCAGGATGCAAGAGCCTGGCTTTCATGGCAGGCATGGCAGCGTCCTCCTCATGAAGACTTGCATTGCCTGCGGGGAAGTGGAGCAACCTCCACACATAGCATCTTCCTGGGGACCTTCTCAACAATGTAAGGGAAGCTCCAGGGGGAGCAGGCTTTGCCTGGATTAGATGTACTGCGCGGTTTTTTTTTTTAAGAAAATGCTGGGAATCGCAAGAGCTGCGCAAAAATAGAAGCCGGCGGGAAAAAAAACGTGGCCTTGTGGGTAAATTCGCATGCAAACCAGCCTGACGGAGGCGGTCTCCAAGCGGTCTCGGAACACGTCCGTAAACAAAAGAATTGGCATGGCCGCACGCACGTCGACCATCAAAAACTCATTTTTCTCATTTCGCTTTTGCGGCCATCGGCGGACTTTCGATAACGATGTGTCGACCCAAAAATCCTCGTCTATGTTTTGCGTTTTCAGTGTGCACAATCATCAAATCAGCGAACCCTCTGTCGACTAACGCGAGACATGGGGTTTAGAAGTGGGCCGAAAACGTGGCCCTGTGCCCGAATTCGGCTCTTCTGCATGCGCGCATACTGAAGCCTCGGACAGTTGCAGAATTGCGCCGGGCAAAAAACAAACAACCGTTGTGGGTTCGCCCTTGTTAATATGAGGCTGACCCTGGAGGAACTTTTGATGTGCAAAAATGTGCTCCGGACAGTTTTTGGCATCGAGCGCATTTTTCTGCTCAAATCCAATTCGAGCACTTTTTGAGGTTGCCTAGCTGCTGTGGTGAAGTGCTCGAGAGATAACGAACCCGCAACTCGACCGCAATTTCCCGCTACTCGGGCACAATTGTCCGCAACTCGGGCGCAATTCCAAAAAGTGTGCAAAGCCAAAGCTCTGCCCCGCAATCCGTGTGGTTGCATGTTGTTGCAGGTACCATTGCTCGCGCACTTGTTTGCCACGAAAGCTTGAGCAAACATTTGTGTATCAATCGATTATGCTGATATCCAGTGACACACACCGCAGGCCTGCTTCAGCACCCTTCCTTTTCGTCTTCCTGGCCAATTGACAACCATGACAGCAAAACAAGTTTGTAGTGACATGAACGCTCTCAATAAACTGACTGCTGGATGAAGTGTGTAAAACGTCAATATGCTATACTCAGGTGTTTGCAGTGGGGCCTTCAACCCAAGAATGTCACTTGCATCAATGCTTCTGATCCACCCTTCTCAAGTCTGAACCTTTCTCCAACAAACTCAAAGTCAAACCCCGCACGGTTGGACTACGGCAACATTTACAGTCATCACAAGTGGGCCCAAGGCTGAGCTTCAAAGCCATTGGTGTCGTCGCCTCTGTGAAAAAAACATTGGCTGATGAGCTTAGCCGGAAAGACATTGTCAACTTCCCGAACGCTGCTTTTGCTGGTGCTCTTGACGTTCACCGCAGCCTATGTCTGATATGATAACCCCGCTTCCTATACGTTGATCGTGTGCCTCCCCAAAAATTGGGGGCCTTCGTGGCCAGACGTCAAAGGGAACATGGGTAAACCAATCGGGAGGATCCCCGTCCATCAGTTTTGTGAGCTAGGCCTTTCCGACATTGGCCAGCTCCTGCTGGTCATCAAAATGCGATCTGAAGCAAGTGAGCAGCATACAAGTCAACGAATCACGCTACCGTCTACCCCAAGATGATTGGCACGCACCCATTGTCATGCTTGCTGCCAATGACTCTCGACAGGGTCCCGGGTCATATTCCGCAACACTTCGTTGGTGATGCTCAGTGGTAAGTACGATCGGAAAACATATTGTGGGAATAACTCTGGGTAGTACTTAGACTGCTTCATATCCAAGACTGCCCAAATGCTTAATTGATCTTGCTGGTGAAACCACCAAATCGTGACCAGCAACAGGTTAGCACAAAACGGTATCTCCACGTTCGGGACCTTGGAAGGGCAACTCACAATCATACAGCCAGGGTTGATCACATCGATAAGGGATAAATCGCATCCGGGCGAGACAGGAACAAACAGCAAATAATAAGTGACCCGCAGGCCAGGGATCTTGTGTCACAAAGGCCGCGCAACCGACCAAGACGCAAAACTCTCTTGGGTGTCTTTCTAAAGGTTGGGCCCCCCAAAATGTCTTCGGTTTCCCTTTGGTTTTCCTTCAACGCCCCGAAACACCGGGGTACCAACGACACGCGGCACCCGCTTTCGACGCTTGGGGCCCCGCTTGGGGGTGAAGGAATCGCCTCCCCGGGCCTTCTGCTCAAACCAGGCCTGGCAGCTTCCCTCCAAGTGACTTGGATTGGTGGTTTGGTGGTGGAGGGGCTTCCAATCCATGCACCTTCTAGAACCAGAATTTCAACTCCCAATCCAAACCACCAAGGCGAACCTGAAACTGACAGGTGTCCGTTGGTGAGAAAAAAAAACATCAGAGGTACTGCGGATGAACGAAATCCTGCACCTAAGAAAGCCCAGAGTGATGATTTCCCTGTAAATTCCAACAGTAATGGTTTCCCATGGTGGCAATTCGTCCATCCACAGTAATTCAAAATGGGAGAAATCCAACTGGTTGCAACTTGACGAAAACATAGCTGGAAAGGCACCAAACATGAGGTCGGTTCCTGCAATACAGGGCTCCGGTATGAATCCCGGAGTGGACAAGCTTTATGAAAGGATGTCAAGGCTTGATGTCCGTCCATGTTAGTTCCCATTCAATGCAAGGGGTTTTTTCAAGTTGCTCAAAAGGAAGTCAGGCCATGAATTACCCATTGGCTCTTTACACGAAGGAACCTCACAAATCGAAATAAGCCCACGTGACAGATATGAAGTCCACACTGCCAAAGTCTCACAGCTTGGATAACATGGCAGTGGCACCACCATCTGTTTCAGCGCTTCTGAGGCATAGCCTTGCGAGCAGCTGCAAGCAGCCAGCGTCGGCTGGTGGAATTTCTATCGCGCAGTGGAGACGGCTGGGCTCCAGAAAGAATATCCCGTTCAAGAATCTGCATCCGCCCCCAAACTGGCTAGCTGCCACCTCCTTCCCAATCTAAGCGTTGACAATTGAAGGGGCCAACCGCTGCACGCAAAGCAAAGTGCAACTATGTTCCTGGTGAGCGAGTTACACAAGTGGCTGATATCCCGAAAGACCCGTATCACGAGAATCAGTGCCTGTGCAAACCCGGGTCTCTCAAAACGTCTCCACTAGACCACGGTTGGCCCGAAAGCAGAACATCGCAAGCGAGGTCGGCCCAACGCTGCAGGATGCGTTCTTTTTCCCTACACTTCGTGAAGCAAGCGCGAGACAGCGCCAGGCAAGGTGCTCTGCGCAAACTGGTCGGTGCAAGTTGGTCTGCGCAAGTTGCTCTACGCAAGTTGCACTGTGCAAGTTGCTCTGCGCAAGTTGCTCCGCGCAAGTTGCTCCGGCAAGTTGGTCCCTGCAAGTTGCTCTGTGCAAATTGCGCTCCCTGCAAGTTGCTCTGTGCAAGCTGCTCTGTGCAAGTTGCTCTGTGCAAGTTGCTCTGCGTAAGTTGCTCTGCGCAAGTTGCTCTAGGCAAGGCGCTCTGCGCAAACTGGTCGGTGCAAGTTGGTCTGCGCAAGTTGCTCTGTGCAACTTGCTCTGCGCAAGTTGCTCTGCGCAAGTTGCTGTAAAATGCAAGTTGCATCTTGCGACGCCCGCCCGCGGACCAGGGAGGAATCGAACCCGCGACCCGCCGGTTCCGGGAGCAGGCGCGCGAACCACGAGACAACTCCCGAGGACCAGTTCGAACAACAAAAGTCGCAAAAAACCTTGAGTTTTTGCACCTCGACCACGCCGATTCCCGCAGAGGGTTGCGCGAGCACCGCAGAAATCGCAAAAAACCTGGTTTTTGCACCTCGACCACGCCGATCCCCGCAGAGGGTCGTGCGGGCAGCAGAAATCGCAAAAAACCATGGGTTTTTGCACCTCGACCACGCCGATCCCGCAGAGGGTCGCGCGAGCAGGTTAGAAATCGCAAAAAACCATGGGTTTTTGCACCTCGACCACGCCGATCCCCGCAGAGGGTCGCGCGAGCAGGTTAGAAATCGCAAAAAAAACATGGGTTTTTGCACCTGACCACGCCGATCCCCGCAGAGGGTCGCGCGGGAACTTTAGAAATCGCAAAAAACCATGGGTTTTTGCACCTCGACCACGCCGATCCCCGCAGAGGGTCGATTTTCGTGTAGTGTCGTCGGCACTACCCCGCCGCCCTAAGAAGAGATTTTAACTCCTCGCAAGTCAATTGCACTTGACTCCTTGCACTTGCAACTTGCACTTGACTCCTTGCTTGTTTCAAGGAGTCATTGCAAGGAGTCATTGCAAGGAGTCATTGCAAAGAGTCATTGCAAGGAGTCATGGCAAGAATTCATTGCAAGCAGTCATTGCAAGGAGTCATTGCAAGGAGTCATTGCAAGGAGTCATTGCAAGGAGTCATTGCAAGGAGTCATGAGAGCCATTGCAAGTTGCAAGGAGCCAAGTGCATGGAGTCAAGTGCAAGTCGCAAGTGCACGGAGTTAAGTGCAAGTTGCAAGTGCAAGGAGTCAAGTGCAAGTTGCAAGTGCAAGGAGTCAAGTGCAAGTGCAAGGAGTCAAGTGCAAGTTGCAAGTGCAAGGAGTTGCAAGTTGCATGATCCTTGCAATGACTCCTTGCAATGACTCCTTGCAATGACTCCTTGCAATGACTCCTTGCAATGACTCCTTGCAATGACTCCTTGCAATGACTCCTTGCAATGACTCCTTGCAATGACTCCTTGCAATGACTCCTTGCATTGACTTTCATGATGATGATTCCTTGCAATGACACCTTGTAATGACTCTCATGAGAACAATTCAAGTGAACCCAGCGGAAGAACCCTTCGCCATGCTTTCGGGAAAAAGGGTTGCCCAAGGCTCTGCTTTCCACAGGCTTGTTTTTGGGGATTCATTCTCCCATCTTTTGAGATCTGTTAGCGTGGTTTGCACCTCAGCGTCCGCTGAGGTCTTCATCCCTAGGTCCCCCGGCCCTTGCGCTGCAGCGAGGGGTGGGTGGCAATGCGCACCACCCGAGCACCGCTCAGCTGGCCGAAGCCTCGTTCCGGAATTAAACCGAGCCTGTGACGGGGCTGTGTACCTTCTACAAGACTCGGTTGACGTTGGAACGGGAGCATCTTTTTTCAAGCTTTAGCAGTTGAGTGGGGATTTCACCAAACAAGCAAAAATGTAAAATGTTTCCCAACAACAACTGTGTAGAAACCCAGTGGCTTCTTGTTTACTGAGGCAACACACGGGGCTTCCCCTGTTAAGCTCTTTGCATGCCACGGCTCTTTAAGAATCATGGTCCACGGTGAACAATCAGCAATGCAGTTCCCCTTGAGGGGTGTCAACGTGTTGTGTTTGAAGTAGCATCGCCTCCCCAGGCGTGGAGTCTTTTCAGGGGTGTCCCGGACACGCAAATTTCATTTGAAGGAACCCTGTCTCAGGTTCCCTGGTGGTTGGCACCGCTCGGGCAAGCTGAGGCCTGCTCTATCATGCAGGAAGTGCTGCGTCATGGTCCAGGGGATCAAATCCCCCGAGGGCCGCAAGCCGCGCTTCAGCGAAGCCTGCGCTCGGGCTGAGCTCGGATCAAAGGGGCCTAGTGCCCGAATGTGCTTTAATCAGGAATCCAAGCGTGCCGCCTCTTGGAGCAGAACACAACGTGGATGTCGGACCAGACGGGCAAAACGTTTGCAAATTTCATGGCAAATGACACTAGCGCGGACTTTGGCATTTGGGCTGCGACATGATTGGCAAGCCTGGTTGCGGCTTCAGCTGCAGGCGAGTCACGCTTTGCCAGCGGGCTGCAGCCAAGCGCGGGTGATGAAACGCAAGTTTCCTTGTATAAGGCGACACAGGTTCGGTCTGAAAGGCGGGCAGGGCTTGGCACCACTCAACCACAATGAATGTGACTTTTGGTAGCGCCAAGCTAGCGCAGCGTAGTTCTGAGAGCAAACCTTCAGCAAACTACCGCAGCGAGCGTGAAGCAGTCCAGTCAGAAGAGCCGCTCTCAAATCTCTAGGGTGCAGCTAGCGCTTTGCTAGCAACCATCATGGGAATGAACCGAATGTGCGGCTGAATTATGTGCGCTCTGCATATAAGTTCACCACATGCGCTTTTGACAACCTGCCACACGTGGCGAGGAGTTCTTTTTGGTGCCAGGCCATGATCTATTGAGTCTATCGAAGGGTCCATCAAGCATATTAGGGACCAACCACATTTTCTTGTGCTCGGTGCGGGTCAGTGTTTCTGATTGGGCACCTTTATTGTTCTGCATGAGACATGAGATTCACTTTGTGCCCTCTGTTGGAACAGCAAACTCCAGGGGGGGGGGGCGGGGGGCAGGGTTGTGGCAAAACAATGTTCCACTCATAGTGTTCGATGTGCATAGGCGTCAGTCAGCGCAGCAACCTTGGCTGCCAGGGATCCGACATCCTCCACATGCTAAGGCCTGCCTTGACCGTCTCCTGCGAGAGGGCGCCCTCGATGCAAATCCTCGGTGAGCAGCGAAGCACGCGCGGCGGCACGGCAGCTTGAGCAAGTGTCACAAGGGCCACAGATGTTGTGGCGAAGTGCTTCTGGTAGAAGCGAGTGCTTCGCACTTGTCTGGTTTGCCTTTGCAGTATATTAAGGCTCCAAGCCGTAGCAATGGAGGAGCATGCCCTAAGATACTCCCCTCTCACTTGTTAAACGGCCGAAATTGTTTGAACAACTCATGATGCTTCAACCGATTGGCCCGATTGTGGCTCTCATCCATCTCTCCCCCAGAGTAAGAATGTGACTATCTAAGCGTCGTAATTAAACATTATGTCCAGGCAAAGGCCCTGTCACCGCTGTCCAGCCTTTTGTGTGCTATTCATTCGTACTGCGCAGGTTTGCCCAACAACCCCAGAAGCATCCCTAGGCCATCACTGACCCTTTCCCGAAAAGCCTCTTGCAGCCGTGCATCTGGATGGCAACTAAAACCTCTGGCAGTTCTGCTTGCTCCGAGTCAGGGTCGATGGGTGGCAACCTCAAGCGCACTTCAAGTAGACCAAGCGCTTCAAGCAAATTCATGAACAACAGGTCGCTACAATTCCTGAACCGTGGTGGGCTCGACACGTCAAAATATGCTTCGTTCTCCGAGGCTTGCATGTGTCGAGCCTGTAAACATGTCTGAGCAAAATTGCCAACCAACCGCCACTGACTATGTCGACATCAATTGGCCTGAAATAGCGCGCTTCTCCACTCGTGTTATCTCCCTTCATTTGGGGCAGACGTCGGCGGTGGTCGCAGAAGAGAATCTCATTCGCAAAGCATCGGGTGTGGGCCATTTCCTACAACACCGGCTCTAAGCACAACGTGAAGCAGCAGTCCTTACCAACATGATGGCAGTAGGAGGTTGGAGAGTGACTTGCCACACAAACCAAGGAGGCCAGCAGTGATCTCTACCCAGAAAGAGCCACGGCAACAAAACAAGTATGAAGCCAGTAGCATCTGTCACACCAGCCACGGGCAATGTCACTTGATTCCCCAACTGAACATGGACAACTTGGACAGCGCATCGGTTTGTGGGGACTGGGAAGCTCGCTACCGGTTGGGACATGCAAATTTTGTCAGTTGTTCAATTCCTAATTTGGCATCAGCTGCCGCTGGCTGCCTGTTTGCGTGTTTGAGCAAACCGGGACAATATGACAATATGTGTTGTCCCTAAATGGCAGTGGGTCCAAAATATGTACCCAAAATCGAACCCTGGTAAATGGAAACAAGGACCAGCACCTGCGGTCCCCTGGTGATTCAATTTTGACCCATACCCAAATGGATATGGGGGCTCTTTAAGGCCCCTCCAATGCCCTCCGCAAGCAACCGAACAGCGCCACTCAGACATCTGCCTGAGTGCAAGGCAGAACCAACAGGTGGTGGGCCGGCGCATCTGCCATCAGCAGCAGGTCATTGGGCGAGTTCTTGTAGTGGCCTGGCAATTCCCACTTCCCACTTCAACCATAGGTGTCCTTTTAGGGGAAATAGATGGCCCTAGTAACCAAAACGGACACCTATGACTTCAACCCATTCCCTCGAATTCAAGACCTCCCTTAAAGGCATGAGTCAGGGTGCATGGTTCTGATTCCCGGGCCCAAAACACAACGGGCAAGGTCTAGGGTTCTGGCTCGAGACGAAAAGGGACATCATCTTGAAGAGGAAGTTCTCAGATGCGTCCTGGCATGGGACTTGATATTAGCCGTTGGCACAAGTGCATTTTTTTCTCCTCGCTTATGTGGTAAAGAACACGGAACAAACAGTTCCCCTGCCCTCTGCCCCACGAAACTTCGCCTCAGAAATTTGAACTTCGCATCCCCGTGGAATCTGTGAATGCATGTGCTGCATCGCAAAAGCCATACTGGACGACCAGCAACTCCGACCCCGTGCAAGAAACTCAATTTGACAGATTTCCCCCACTGGTCCCAACCCTTAGAGACATCTCCTCATGAATAAAAAATGAACATGATTAAGCGGTTCGTCAACACCTCTTCTCCCGAGCAGTTGTTGTTTTTGCTGTACAGACCTTTGCAGCAATGCAGCATGTAGCTTACCCTGACCCTCCAAAAAGGGATATCATTGGCCAACGAGAAACATTCACTCGGCGAGCTGTCGCGATTTTTGAGCGGGGATCTAAGTCTCCGGCATGGTATGAGAAAAGGGCATCTCTGTTGACCAAGAACAGGCTACACCTCCGAGCCGGCCCGAGTCGGAATTCATTGTTCACCCTGGGATCTCTGCTCGCAAACTCTGGGCGGGCCCTATTCGAACGGCCTTGTGCTGAACACTTCCAGCTTTCCGTACTGTTACTGCCATCCCAATTCCATGTCCAAGTATGCTCTTTCCAACAACCATGGAAGTGGACAAGTCTCAAAAGGAAAGTAGTCTTCCCAACCCCCCATTCAGCTTCCGTGATTGTTGGAGGGAGGGTAAGTAAAATAGGTCTCTCACCACATCACCTTAAGACTAAGGTGGTGGCGCAGAACTCCATGTCGAAGCCCCATCTCTGAGGGCTACAGAGCCAACTCTCCAGAACCAGATCCATTCAGAACAAAACCCGACGTTGCTGTTATTTGGCCTAAGTTCAAGGGTCTGCTTTGTCGTTGTTTGTTGTTGTTGTTTTCAAAGGGAGGAGCATGTCAAACTGGACATCGACCTATCCAAGTCTCCAAATGGTCCATGCTCACATGTCACATATTTTCATACGCTTCCTAGAATCATCATGCTGTGATCTCCGCTCAGCCGCACAACACGAGTCATCGAATCCGATGCGATCAACCAGCGGGTATGCTGAATGTCAGAGATCTGCTCTTCTCTGGGGTCAGGCCGTGACAATCTGTTCATGCACCAAATCCAGCTCAGATCAGGGCACTGAAAATTAAGTTTCAACGTAAACCTCAAAATCCGGCAGCTTTGTTCACTGCAACTCCGCGGCTGGA
>CAUJNA010001546.1:715705-731803 GCA_963377175.1 Effrenium voratum
TGATCATGCTCAGTGATGTTGGGGTACCTCCTGAAATCATTGTGATAAGGGCAGCCCGGATTCCCTTCGAGTCCGGCATTCATCGTTCTCTCCTCACCACCTTCAAACATCCCCCACATCTTGGACAGCTGGAGTGCGATAAATCCTGCCATGTACTGAGCCTCACGCGGCTCGTCAAGGCAGATCGCCATCCGTTGGGAACCTATAATGTCCCGTGACGCCAGATCGGTGTCGCGGTAATGCCAACCGCCGTCTTCTTCTTCTGACGCATAGCCGGATGTATATCCTTGCGTGTCCATGTCGTCATCTTCTCCCGGAACTTCCTCCGCTTCGTCCTCATCCTCCTGTGCTGCCGCATCGTGGTTAGCTTCTTCCTGTGCACGCCTGGCATCCCCAGAGACGTTGGGGTTTTGGTTGTCCTCCTCGTCATCGGATTTGATGTGAATGTAATACCTTCCGATGGAGATCAGTTGTGCTTCGCATTCCAGGCATAAGCAGAAGCAGGTGGGGATCGCGGTCGCACATGATGGACATATCCGGCACCCCAGTCCTTCCCATGTCTCGTCATTCAGGATGACGACTTTGCTGATTTCGTCCCGGACCTCGTTGACCTGTGCATTGAACTCTTCCATCTTGTTGTTTCGATAGAGCTCGCAGGCACGATTAACCATGTCAACGATGTAGTGCAGATTATCGGCACCTGTCTCAGTCTCCGGCATCCTCTCGCTGATCTTTGCGACGTTCTGGAGGAACATCGCAGCCGACTCTTGGGAAGAGTTGACAAAGCCAGGGCAGATCTCGTTCTCCACACACTTCGAGTACGCCCTCTTGATGTCAGCGTACTCCAGGCGCTTCCCTCCATTGCTTTTGCCAATCCAAATGGATTTGACCTCATAGAACGGGATCACGTCAAAGACCATGAAAGTCCCATTAGCCGCGACTCCAGCTCCATACCGCGCGAGGGTTGCACTGGGAATGTAGATGATCGCAATCGGATCCCCCTTCCTTACGTTCCGCAGCGTCGTCTTCGTTGCCACGTTCATCTCATCCCATGGAGCAAACGCTCCGAAGTGCAGTGCTAGCCTGTTACTGCCATCGATTCCGCCGGGGACTAACCCACAGCGTACGATGCTTGGCAGATTTTCCACATACGTCACATGGAATGCTCCTCCGAGAGAATCACCCATCCTTGCGGAATACCTATTCGCCAGTGCGGATGAGCTCATGAATCCAAAATCACTGTGACCGGTTGTGACTCGGATGCACCAAGGTCTGTACCATCCATCGCATCTGTTGAACATCCTGTCGATGTCGTCCCGATCCACGCCAGCCTTGGTCATTTCCTCCCTGGCTGCCCTCGTGTCGTTCGGGTTCATGATGCTCGGAAACCTTGCTGCCAGAACCTGGAAACTCGATTTCTTGCTTCCGGATTCCTGCCACTTGATCACCTCCATGATGCCCATGTATCGTTTCGCTCTCGTGGTGTATGGTGGGAATATGTCGTTGTTCCGGTCGTCAATGACAGCATCAATGTCGACCCATCCACCCTCGTCGCACCCGAAAGCACTTCCTCGGCAATTGCCGATCTTGTGTCGAAGGACTCTGCATAGGTCGTGAGATAGCTGGTTTGCTTGGTCCCTTGTAGTAAATACCGAGCGATCATCACCAATCCTGCATAGTGGAGCACCGTCGAAAGGAGCAATGCAATAGTTGACACTCTTGCCAAGTTGCATCACGTCCACTTGCTCAAGGATTGCACCTCTGGGAAAGTACCTGGGGTCAACAATAGACGCGTATGCCCGTGGCATATGCACTTCAATCATGTCGCCGTACTTCGGGATGTAGCACGGGATGGTGTCGCATCCCATCTCAAGCGTCTTCTTGAATGTCCTGTTGTCCCCGCACGGGTTGTAGGTGAGGTCGACGCCACCACATTGTAGCTCTCCTCCCTCAGCCGTGTCAGCCATCTCCACCAAATTAATAGTGTAGCTGTACATCCCAATTGTTTCTTTCCCTGCTTGTCCCCCTTTCTTTCTTTCCTTGGACGTTGATGAGGACGGTTCCTCCGTATCCCCCATGTCTTCATCAGATGAAACAGGGTCACTGCTGAGTAGCTCACGGAGCACCTTCATCGCCTTCTCATTTCCAGAAGCCTCCTCAATGTCCTTGCAGTTGCCGTCGTGGGCCAGGTTCGCGCACTTCTTACAGATCCCCATATCTCCCATGCACTTCTCCATTGACTCCAGGAATCCTAGTGCCGCTCTCCGCCCGTCGATCACTCGCTGCTGCTTGTCTTCCTTCTCAGTATTGGTTTGAGAACTTCGACTCGGGTCTGGTGCTTGACCAAGACCCTCATCTTCGCCCTCCGTGGCCTTTCTCTTGGAACCTTGTGCAGAGGGCTCGGTGATCAGGGATCGTGGATGTCTGGGCTTGACCTTGTTCATGATGTCAAGCACCTCCTTCGTGGGCACGCCGAGCTGTGCGGACGGTCTGTTCCGCTTTCTGTTCTGGCCCGTCGTGTGGGTCACGTTCCCAGCGAGGTGTCGCACTATTGACTGCTCGAACTCCCTCTTGATCTTCCATGCATCCTTCCACAGTGGCAGTTCGTGCTGGAAGTACGACATCACCTCAAAGAATCCCAACACCATCTCGACGACGTCTCCCAAGGATTCCTCGTTCGTGGTTTGTCCCAGGAGTTCATACAACGTTCCTTGGTCGAGCACACTCTTGATCCATGACGAATATGCCACATTGCCGAGATCCTTGCCTATCAAGAAGATGGACATCCTCTCCTCGACTCCCTCGGAATTCTTGCACACGATCACATCCCGGGATGCGCACAATTGCTTCCCGTGACCGTTGTTGTAGAACTGCGCTGCTTGATCCACAGTCATGCTCACGAATCCCGCGTGAGAAAGCTCTTTCTTCAGCTTTGAATACGCGAGCTCCCGTATGATCGTGATCATGGCCTGGATATTGTTGACGTCCACCATGAGGTTTTGAAGGTCGGGGATTGCCACCACGCATTCCGCGAAGAGGCGCGTGTACATTTTCTTCCCCTCGATAGACATTGCAATACCGTTCGTGTCCGCGTTCCAGTTCGCGCAACAGTTCACGCAAGAAGAGGGATTGTACTTCGACTTCGGTCCGAGCACCTTCGATTTGCTCATCTGCATCTCTTTAGCGCAAAGTTCGCAGATAAACTTGCTGAGCTCCGTGACCGTATACCATCGAAGACGTTGATCACCGGCATCGGCTTTCCCAAAAGCGTCCTGTTCGCCGTGTCCTTCATCTTGTTGCTCTTGCTTCCTCTTCGACTGTGCAGTGAAGGTCGGCTTGTACTCAAATTTCACCTTCGATTCCTCCATGTTCTTCGGGATGTTGAATCGAAGGTCGGGCTCGTTTATGCACGTCCCCTCCAGCTCACACACAAACGCGTTGCTTGGTGCGACCGCATCGATGGATTTCTCAATCAGCAGTCGTTTCAGGAGGAAATGTTGCAAGTTCGAGCTCCCAGGGATCTTGTAGTTCTTTCCTGTGAGCGCATGGACCACGCGCCACAGGCGATCGTTCTCGGTCACCAGCGCGCCTGCCGCCTTGCAGATCTCGCTAACCTTGTTGGCGATCGTCCCCAAGTCCCCTCTTCCACCATGGAAAGCAACATCGCGATTCACGCACACCACGACCAGGCCCTTGCATGTGTTGACGAGGTCAGATATCGCCTTCTGCAGGGAGTCGATGATGGGGTTGGCGGTCACCTGCCATCCGCATCCTCTCATGCACACCCAATCATATAGCGACATCCAGATGTGCACCGACATTGGCGAGTCATCCATGTCTCGCCTCCGCCGTTCAGCGATGAGCTTATCCAGCTTCTGCAATCGGGAGATGATATTCAACGTGTCGTTGGGTGAGGAGACTTGCTCACTCGACCCATAGTATGATCTCTCCTCGATGTTTGTCCATCCCTGTTCGTTGACCATCATCTGGAAGGTCTTCGTGCTCCCTTTCGAGTTGACGGCCCTCAGGGGCCAATCCAGGACCAAGAAGCTCTTCTTGTGGATCATCATGTCGCGAATCGTCGCCTCGCCAATGGGGCTCCTCTTCTGCCTATTGATAATCCGGTTCAACTGTCCAGGTGCGTTGTCCGGGTTCTTCTCCGCCTGAATCAACGCGTTGATGGCTTTGGCGCCCGGAAGGCGTCCAGTAATCAAGCATCCTGTTTGGGCACACAAGAAAGCATACAGCTGTAGCCATGCCGCATTTCCCTTCCCAACATAGGAAAGAATGATCTTCTCCGCGCTGGTCTTCTCCTCGAAGTGCAATAGCGAAGAGGTCAGGCATCTCAGCATACACTCCCAATACGTTGCCTTCTTGCCTTCTGCAAGACACGGCCCAAATACAGTTTGTATGATTGGGTACCCCGTGTTGTTGTCTATGTTGAATTTCACATTGACAGTCGCTCCGCCCAAAGTGGTACCCCCTTCGAATGAAGTGTAGGTATCGTGTCCAGCAGTTGGGTTGATAATTACCCATCTGTCGTCGTCACCGCCAGAGTTCATTCGGAAATGGAGTCGATGATCTCGTTGTCGATCTTGACAGCATCGCTGGCTTGCGACCCCCCACTTGGAGCTCCCGGCTGGGGGACTGACCCACCAGCGGTTTGACTCCTTTGCCCGGAGCTTGATGCCGACTTCTGCTGTCGCTCCGTCTTCCGTGGCGGCTCCGTCTTCGATGAGCCCATCACCCACCATGTCGGCTCTTCCCCAACCACGAAATCCTCGGGGTACTTCTCCAGTTCCCTCTCGATTTCATGAATCGTGCAGTATTTATTCTGGAAGAATTCGATCATGACGTCCTTCTCGGCCTTCTTCTCGATCTCCTTCATCCAGCTTACCCACTTGCGCCGATCTTGGTTCTCAGCGGCCCTGTCAGCCGCGTGCGGTGCCAAACTGATGGAGTTGATGTTCATCGCAGGCAGCTTCGACTCATAGATCATATCGATGCACCATAGGAAATCCCTGGCGTACTCAATCTCCCGGTAGAGATCGTTCAGCTCCCTTTTGTCTGGACGGAAATAAGCTGTATACGACTGATCTTTGGAGTCCTTCTCACCGAGCAATGGCTGCAATCTCCTCATGATGAAAGATACGCACATGAGCGAATTGACCGCTCCGATGCACGCGTCAGAGATGTCACTGGGGGTTGACCCACAGATCATCCAGCGCAATAGGTTGTTCTGGCTGGCATTCTCATCCCTCCTCAGTGCATATGCGAGGTTCTTCATCGATGCCTGCAGCTCATTCTGGTAGACCAACCCAAGGTCCCAATTCTTCTGGTAGTCGTCCTTGGAACCACGACCGTAGGAGTCGATCTTGGGAGCCTTGATCACGCTCAACGTGAACACTTTCCCCCAGTTTCGATCTCTGTATCTTGCGATTCTCCGGTCGTGCCTCTCAAACTCTGCAGTTGTCTGGAACTCCTCAGAGCTCCTCCACCTTCTCGATGACGATGCCCTAGATGACTCGTCGTTGATGAATTCTTTGTACACCTCCCCAACCGGGGTGTTCTGGTGGAATGCTGCTTTGAACGACCGTTCATCGTTGTCCTCGGCCACGCCTAGTGCGAGATCCCAGATGTTCGCGATTGATCTCAACATATCCGCCCCTTCCATGCAGTACTTGGTTACGTTGAGCAACTCGGGGTTCTTCGCCAGCATCGTTGCCTCACCGCAAAGTTGGTTCAGCGCCGACACGATCTTCTTTCCCTTGCTGCAGAATTCCCTCCATCCAAGCATACATTCGTCGGCAGAAAGCTGTCCGAAAACTTTGCTGATGAACTCTAAGGCAACCCTCATAGACTGCCCTTCCCTTTCATCATCCCGCGGCCCTTGGCAGAATAGTACGCTGAGTATGCATAAATAGCGGGGACGCCGATGTCCTCGATCCACTTCACGCACATACCCAGGTCGCTGCTCACCTCCATCCTCTTGGGCATCCTCTTGCCATCCTCGATGGCGTTCTTCACCAAATTTCCCAAGAAGATTGCTGCTTGCCTAGATTTCCCAACAGGTACGCAGAAGAACTCATTCGTGTTGACGACAGTCGGATTGGCAGTCATCTTGATGATATTCTCCAGAACCAGGAAAACCCAAAATAAGCAGCTGCAAATGAAGCCACGGAATTGTCCCAATACGATCCCAGCTTCAGATTGAGGTGACGAACTCGTCCAGCTCCTCCTTGAAGCTTGGGGTTCGGGACTGACCCAGCTCCCCGTATGCACCAGAGGTTCGGGACTGGCCCAGCACCTCGGTTGTGCAGTTGGGGTGGTGCAGATTTCGCTCGCAGTAGCTTGGTGCTTCCGCGATCTCCTTCGCGTAATGCAAGCAAGAGCGAGTTTCAACGGTGCCGGTTTGAGGCACCTTGCTCGAGCACGAAAACGGCGAAGGATCACACCCACAATTATAGACGTGTACAACTGGGTTTCTTTGGTTTCACGACCAGCACAAGGTCCATGCTCATGGTTTCCATTGCATTTCTTAGACAACGAGCCACCAAGTTCAAAGTTCCATGAGACAACTCTCCATGGTTTCTTGATTGGCATGGGTTTCTTTGCATATCTTTGTTTCAAGCCATAGCGACACCCATCAAACTCGTGACTAGTCCCATCATGCACGACCTCATGCAGTCTCTCATCTTTCCAATAATCACAACTTCCAGGCAACTCAAACAAAATCGCAGCTCGTTTTGTCATGGCATGCCGTTTAATCTCAACGAACCGTTCAAATAATCTCCAAAATTCTCTTTGTTTGGCCTCGATTTTCTCTGCGGTGTCAATTCCGCGAGTCTTGTTGAGGCGTGCCCATGATGATCCCCCCGTGCAAGGCCCGGCGAAGAACAACAAATCGGAAGGTTTGGTAAGCACATGTCTGGCGATTCTCCCCCCGTACTCGCTCAGTAAGTCATCAACCAGAGTTATGGTGACAACCTGCGGCCCGTCATGGCGGGCAAGAGCAGTGAACCAGTTACGTGGTTCGGAACATGCCATCAGCACGATGGGCCGAGCCAAGTCAACACTGTAAAGAGTGACGACTGTGCGAGTTCTCATACCAGGAAGCGAGACATGAACAGGAGCGCGAAGCACACCACCGTCATGTTTGACCATCGCGAGTTCAATACCCGGCGCTAACTGTGGCTTGTGCTTCACCGCAATGCGATACGGAACAAAACAACGACCAGGGACAAGCTGCTCGTGATTGATATGCAGACAACGCATGAGCAATTTCAATCGGAGCAACGTTTCCAAAGCAAGGTCGTTAACACACTTCAACTCTATGCGCTCGTTCGACAGTTCTTCAACAAATGCGGCCAGCACGGACTGCATGTCAACATCCCCGGACCCGACGTGAATTGGTCGTGGTCGTGGAGACCGTTCCCGCGCCGGTGCAGCGACCGGTACGGGATGAAACTGCCAAACTGCGCGTTCAACCCAACCATCAATTCGCACACATTGTAGCCCCGGGTCAACTCTATCCTCAACTTTGAGCCATGACCCATTCTTCAGAAACCAAGTGGAACGAAGCCACTTGCTCCCAAACGGTGTCATAACCGCGAGTGGAGGTTTTACACGCATCAATCTGGGTCCCTTGGCAACAACAACCGGATCATGTCCTTCATGCTCATGCAATCCCTCTTTGGATGTTAATCCAGACCACCATAGGTCCGGGGGCATGATCGGTATGTGTGTGTACGGAAATGTTGGAACTCCGTCAACTGTCCCCGAAGCGGTCTGCATGGTCCCCTTTATGGGATCACACGTGGGTGTGAGCGCCTTGAGGGTATCCGGGTCAGACAGCAAGCTCGGGTCAAGTAGACCAATCTGCAAACATGCATGTTTCCATTTGCGCCCATCATTGAACGCCTTGGTGTAAATATCGGCCGCCATCCTGTCGGTGACCTCATACGCCAAGTACATGTAATCACGTGTGAACATCTCATGCATCCACGAAATGCTAACACCATGGCTTCTCTCAAGGTGGCGCATCGTGGGGTTCCTCCCCGATCGCACGACACCGATCATAGCCTTATTATCGTCATAGAACACAAAGTTCGGTGACTTCTTGAGAATCCGCTCTACCAGCTTGAGAGCGGGCATACCCATCGATCTCATGGCAACGTCGGCCGCAACAATCTCGGCCTCGGGAGTGGAGTGACTCACACAACCCTGTCTTTTAGAGCTGCCAGACAACGGAAACCGGGTATTAGGCCCTTGTATATTCAAGTGTCCACCGGAGGTGGAACGCAGCGAGTCAATGCATCCCGCAAAGTCAGCGTCCGCATACAAGGCCAAGTGCACATCGTCCATAGGGTCTCCAACCCAACCGACCATGCGCCAATGTTTGGTATGATGCACATAGCACATCAAGTGATGCAAACCCCGATCATCGGAGTCAGTCCACCTATGCACGTTCCGTGCTAGGCGATTCACTTGCCGCAACAAATCGAAGCGAGCAATCCGCGCACCGTACAGCAACTTCATCAGTACGCTAGCGGCATGCGGAGCAAGGTGTCCACGCACGGGCTCCTTCATGGCCAACTCAGGAGTCCCTCCCCGTTGGTCCGGCACTGTGGCAGAACCGTCGGTGGGCACAAGATTGTTACACCAATTGCACACGACTGACGGCCCCTCTCTGGCAGGCTTCCGTGAGACGTGATTCTTTGTTTCTTCATGCAACTCAGGGGTGACAACCTTATTCAACTTCACGTCGCCCGCCACTTCAAGATAGCGGTCGACACAGGAACGTAGGAACTGTTCCATGTCATAGGTCACCGTTGTTACTCGGTGTCCGTTCCCGAGAGTGACGTTTCCCTTGCTTTGATTGCAACCAAGGTACATGTCAAGTCCAGTCTCGGGCTCAATCTTCAAACGTGTACGCAACATGCTCCACCCTTGGGCAAGGTTCTTCTGCGGCCCTGCCATTTTGAAGTCGTCGACATACACAACCAGAACAAGCTGGAGCTTTTCGTGAATGTACACTGAAGGCCATTCTTCGCCGATGGGCTCAAAACCAACGGCACGCACCGACTCATCGCAGTGCTGCTCCCAAAATGTTCCCGCATCTGGGTGTCCGTACAGCGCCTTCCTCAACGGGACGACTGGTCTTCTGTACTTATCCCATTTGCATTCACTTGGCACGGCCTCCGGTGGCAATTCAATCCAACACGGCGTGCCTCTCAAGGTGGCCTGTATATACGCCTGAACAGCGTCGGCCATCTGCACATCCCAGCCATCATGACAACCCAGAAAATCCGCCCAACGCGAGGCTTCAAATGAAGCAGGGGAGTTCCCCAAATCTTGAAACATCGCAGCCTCAAAGCTTTGGTTCTTCACTTGGTTCCCCAGCAACACGCCTCTACCCTTGAACTTCCTCTTAGGATCACCAACAGGCAACTGTGAGTGCTTTTCAACGCAAATGCCATGTGCGCGAGCCATGTGTATTTCCTCCCCCTTCGCTTTTGCTTCTCTGGCTACAGCGTCATATTCACGCACCGCGCCAAGATCGAAGACCCCCTGGTCGATTAATCCCGACCACTCTTTCTTCATTGATGCTAATGCATCAGGGTTGGTCAACATCTCTTTCCGGCCTACCGGCCTGGATACTAAAGCGTCGAAGAATCGTACAACTTTCACAGCTTTCTCTCTGTGCTGTATCCGCTCAGAAGTCACGCACGGCATCGATGGGTACTTCTTGGCTTCACCGTCTTCGCCTATCGCAGGCATTGCGAGTGGCACTTTTCCAGAAACTACCTCAGCAGACTCCTCCCATTCATACCAGGTAAGATCCGTCGATTCGTCGACCGACGGATCCGTCCCCGATGCCGTCTCAGCTTCGTCTTTATGACTCTCCATGACTGATGCAACCGCCTTCGTCCAGTTTGGAGTCGACTTTGATCGCTCCTCAGACTTGAACTTCCAGGCATAAATTACCACCAGACACTCAAATTCTTTCTCAAGCTGAACGTTTCGTCTCATGACGTCTTGGGACTGTTTGGAATCCATGAGAACAACCACCCCGTCGACAGGATTAACAACAATCCTGACCCATTCAAGCTCAGCCAAGTGCTTCCCATCCATTGGGTTCTTGATCTTTGATATGTTCTTCCGCAATCCCCAATTGTACTGCCATTCTACTCCACCCCAGCGGTTCCGAAGCATCGCTCGAATTCTCTTACCACCGGGCATCTGTAATGTCCGTGCCTCTGCCGGCGCGGAAATATCAGACTCTTTACTCTTGGGATCTTCTTCTTTCTTCTTGCCACCGCCCTTCACCTCGGCCTTCTCTTCCTTGGTGTAATATTTACTCATCATCTTCCATTCTTCAGGAGTGAACTCCGGAGGTCTCGATGTCTTCATTAACCTGAATCCGTCCTTCCCGACAGGATACGGTCTTCCGGCCTTGTCGATTTTAACCTCCTTGCCATCGTCGTTGACGTACGTGATGCCATCCCCGGGTAGCCCAACTGACACGTGTGGAAGGTCGGACTTCGCAACCTTCTCATCGCCCTTGGAGTGTCCATCTCCTTTCCCTTTTGAAGAGCTCGGTCTAGCATCTTCTTCTCCTACATGATCCCCCCGATCTCCGGCGAGTACCTCCGGGCCATCGTCGAGCAGTAGACCAGCGATCTGATCGACCTCATCGTCAAGCAGTCGCTTCTCGTCACTCTGCAGCAATTCAGGCTCGTAGTCCTCATCTTCGATCAGGCGGTCACGCGCATCCAGACCGATTGCATCGATAGACATCTCTATCCCTTCCAAAGTCTCGTTGGCAACCTTGTACTTCTGTTGTATTGGGAATGTCAGAGGAGATTTCAGAATCATCCTCTCCGTCTGATGTGGCATTCTCAACCGAGGTGGAACCTTTGCCTTCTTGATGTTCAGCTCTGCACCCGCAAATGCAGTAAGTGCCCAAGCACGATACTTGTTTGCCCAATGCATACCGGTGCTCAACACATATCCAGCAAATATACCAGTTTCCCCTCTCGGCTCGAACTTCTCCCTCTTTCCCCCTCGTGCTTCGCTCGGCTTGAAGTCCACTAGCGCACCAAAAGGTATCTTCTCGCCCTTGAACTCCTCGCCATGCAGCCTCATCCATGCACTCGATCCGTTCACCTCTTCAATGTTCATGAGATGGCACAGAGTGGTGATGGCCTGCACCCAATAACACGTGGGTAGACCGGCATGTACTAGACAAGCCGAAGTCTGGTCAATGATGAATTGATTTGTTCTTTCAGCAAGGGAATTGTTCTGCGGCCGTCCAGGCAGCGATAGGTCGTGGTTCAGCTTCAGCTCCACGCACGCATTGATCAGTTCCGGGCCGTCATCCGAATATACCTGCTTGATTTTCCTCCTCCCGCAGAAGTGCTTGATAGCCCTGACGACTGAGTCAGTGTCTCTTCTCGCGGTGGGATAAGCCATGATAATTCCGGTATATATGTCCCGGATGATGAGCGCATACCTGCCTTCCACTTCATGATCTCCTGATGCCGTCACAAAGTCGAACGTCACCAGGTCACCGAACGTCTTCACTTCTCTTTTGAATGCTCCCGTTCGTGATCTGAAGTGTCTCATCTTTGCCTTGACGCATGATTCGCAGAAGGGATTTCGGTATCTGTGTGTAAGCAAATGAGCTATGGAATTGGCGTCCTTCTTGAGGACTCCCACTTTCCTCTTTATTGATGATCCTTCGTACACGTCTACTTCGATTCCGGCATCTGGATCATCTTCATCAACCTCTTCCTCGTGAGCTTCGGCATCACCATGTCGATGCGGGACTGACCCAACATCTACAGGTATTTCCTCAGCCACGGGAGGCGGACGTACCGGACCGGCTCCTCCGGGTGGCCCGAAGTCGAATGCCCCGTCGTGGTGTTCGCCCTCGGCCTCTGCGGACTCACCGACAGCGGCGGGTGTGACGTCGTTCTCATCGTCACCTCCCTGATCTGCCTCGTCGTTCGTTACCATCGCCAATACTTCCGAAAAGTGCTCCTTGAGGTCGTCTATCGTAGGGCGATGCCTGTTACTCCGAAGTTTACCATCACTCACTAGGTACGGGATGTCGTCCTTGACCTGCAAGTGCACGAATCCCTGCTTTGGCGTAACCATGAAAGGTAGTTTACCAGGCATCCAGTGAAATGCATAACCCATCTTCATGCATCTCCTCCCCACTGACAATACCGTGGGTGTCTCATCCAATACATGCGGCTCGACAGTCTCGTCCAACTCGTCCACGACTATCTTGGCCACATCAGATGTGGAAGTGGAACCATTCGCGGTCTGGAACACGATCTCGTCGTCATCTTTCACGATGTCGACACCCAGGCTCTTCGCCTTGGCTCTTCCAATGAGATCATGACCACATCCGGTGTCCATCAACCATTTCACCCGTTTGCTGATGCACGTTGACATGGCGAAAACGTTCTTCGGCATACCATGCTGTTTCTTCCAGTCGACAGCCGATTCCTTGATCTCGTCCTTGTTCCGATCATACTCGAACATTATGCTGCTCTCCTTGGTCACCGGGAAGTAGTGCTTCTTATATACATCATCCACCACTTCTCTCAGTATCTTCGCACGTATCAATGATCGTTGGACTTGATAGGCTGATAATTCACGATGATCACTGCTTTTGAACTTCTTCTCGTCGACGTACACGTACTGATAAGGCTCATTCTCATTGTCCTCATAACCGTACCATTCCCCTTTCGTTCCCATTGCCTTCTCTCGTCTTCGAGGTAGGTGATCTCCCCATTCTCGTCGACGTCGAGCACTTCCTTGAACCACACCATTTTCTCGGGGATCTCGGACTCGCCAGACCATCTCGATGATTCGCTCATCGCGTCGTCATCGTGCTCGTGGTAGATAGTCTCGGCTTCGTCCGGTTCGACATGATCAACGTCCTTCTTGAAGCTTACCTTCCCTGCAGGAGCCGATTGCTTCAGGACTATCGCGGGCATTGCGATGGCCCTCCTCGCAATGGCAGGCGCTGCGGCTTTGGCGGCAGCCTTCGACTTGGCTTGCGCCTTGTCATTTGACGTTGCTGGAGCTGAATTGTTCTTGATGAGCTCATGCCTGTACTTGCAAGCGCTTCCCTATCGCACTTCCCCTTCTGAAACGCGAAGCATGCTCCATCATCTCTCTTTGGTGACGATGATCTGGACTTGGATTTGCCCTTTCCTTTCCCCTTGGACATACTCTCCAATTTGTGCTCCGTCTTCTTGCTGTGGGAAAAAGTGCATTCATTCCCTTTCACGCACCCCTTCGCCGATTTGAAGTGGTACCAGCAGGGGTTATCCTTGCTTCCGCCCGGACTCTTGCCTCTGTCGCTGGCACCGTCGGACTTGCCGTTCTTGCCAGCGTGGCCCTTTGCCTTGGCTTTTGGGAGCACAGGAGCGGCATCAGGTCCACCGGGTTTCCCCTTTCTGCCCTTGCCACCCTGGTTCTCCTGTTTGCCAGTTGCTGGAGCCGCATCCTTCCCGCCTGACTTCATCATCGACTTGACCGATTTCTCCTTCATGTCGAGCATCAGGTCTTCCCGATCTGCCTTGATCTGATAGTCGATCAACGCCAATAAGAATTCATACGTCTTCTGAGGATGCTTGTCCGGTAGTCTATGGTAGGCATTGAGGCCGAACTCCATCTTCTTGCTCCCTTTGATCTTCCTGTAAAGGATGTCTCTGAGAGCCAGCTTACTGGGTCTGTCCTCGCTCCTCATCTTCAGCAGCAAATCATACCATTTGTTCCTGAACATGACCAAGTTCTTGTCGCCAGGAAAGTCAAGGTTGAATAGATGCTCGATGTGGTAGACAAGATCCGTTCTATCGGAGGTTCTGAATGATTGCATAACTAATGCCACCAACTCTCGTCCCTTCACGATCACCCCTTGTTGATGTCGTAGTTCAGAGTGTCGTGTAGCATCGAGGTATACGTCCTTGGCTTCGTCAGGTGCTTGTTTCAGCATGTTCTGCATGCCCATGGCCATCTTAATATCTATCGTAGCAAATCTGTCGCCACCTGAATCGCTAAGCAAATCCAGGTCTGGGTTCAACCCAAGAGCCTGCTCCAGCCATTTCGTCCATGCGTCGGTATCTGGATCTGCACATGCGCTCAGAACATTCATCAGCAGTTGCATCTTCCAGGTGTCAAGTTGATGGATCTTTGGCCAGGCCGGAATAGATACTCTCTCGGCCTCTTTCCTCGAGATTCTCGGTCGATCATTCTTGATCTCTCGGTTATCTCTCGATCTCCTTCGTCTCCTCCGTGTCCGATCGTCTTCTTCCTCTTCTTCTTCCTCGTCTTCCTCATCTCCTTCGTCGTCGTCATCCTCATCCTCATCATCGGGTGGATCATCCGGAGGTCCTCCTCCGCCACCAGCGAGGCTCAACTGACGTCGACCCGCTCCCTGCCCATTCCCATTGGGCGGGAATCCACCGTAATCCAATGGGGGCGTAGTACCGTTGTTTCCCCCCCATCACCACCACCAGTCGTAGTAGTGGATTGTGGGACATGCCCAACAACCCCTTGCATCTGGGATAGGTGTACATCGATCATTGGATCACCGAAAGACGGAAAGAGGATCGAACCTGGCATCAGCGACGAATTAGGGATCTGATTTGAAGACGATGACGGGACTGACCCAGCCACCTTCTTGTCTATCCTATTTGAATTAGCCTGGGTTCCTCCCTCAGCGCGTTTCACTACTGCTCGTTCACGATGTCCATCTTTGCTGCTGGAGGCTTCCTGTGTCTCCAGCTTCTTGTGTGCACGTAGTTCCTCGTTGTCAGCATCGAGTTGGCGGACAAAACTCTCTTCTTGCTTGAGCGTCGCCTCTCTTTCCTTCAGTTGTCCCTGAAGCTCATGCATCTCCTCGAGGTACTCATCGTACAGTCCCTTAGCTGTCAGTCTCCAGTACTCAGCCTCCTTCGACTTCTCGTCCATCGTGCACCGTTCCTCTTGTTTCTCTTCTTTGACCTGGGCTAACTCCAAGATCGCATCCTGACGATGACCACCTTCGACAGCAATCATCTGGTCCTTCATCGACACGTCGGATTCATACTGTTTGACGATCTCTTCTTTTTCGCGAAGCAAGCAATCTGCTCTCTTCGATTCCTGTTCCGCAAATACTGTAACGTCATTCAGCCTCGTCATCAGCTGTTCCCTGGAGTCCTCCAAAGAGTATGTCTCGGGGCGCTTGACGAGTGCATGCTCCAACTGTGATTTCAGACTTTGGACCATCTCCTCCTCGTTGAACTTCTCGATAGATGTAGAAGATTCTATGCCTCTGATCTGTTGCTGATAAGCTGATATCTGTTGTGAAGCCTCACGGTGTATCTGATTAGCACGTATAGCTGATTCCTGCGCGGCCGACTTCTCGCTTGCCATGTAGGATCTCATCAATGCAATCTCCCGCTTCTGCTCCATGATAGTTCCTTCAGCTTGCCTCATCTGTTGCATCATAATATTCGACTCCATGTCTTTCTTCTCCCCGTACTGAAATGCGTTCATTTCCACCTTGCGCATCCGTTGGGCTTCTTCCTCAAACTTGCGCCATGCCTCAGCCATGTGGTGTTGGTGGTGACTCACTAGATGTCCCGACTGCTTGCTGGCAATCTCGCATCGTCTTTCCAGCTCCTGGATCCGGATGGTGCTTCCATAGTCTTCTTGGTTAAGATTCGCCATTGCTGCCGACATTTCATCAAGTGTCTTCTGATATTCCCCGATCTCCACCTCCATCCTATTCTTCTCTTTGATCACGGCGCGAAAATCTGCACTGGTGGGTGATTTTGACCTCCCACCCTTCGATGTCGATCTCACGCCCTTCTGCGACGTCCGTGGCGTCGCAGGCGAAGATGATGATCTTCTCGGTGGGGATTCTCTTTTCTTCGACTCCTGATGAACATCGATCTGCTTCCATGATCTTGTGGGAGTAGATATGTTGCTGAATAGCGCGGAACCTCCGCTCCCAGGTTCATCCTGTGAATCTGCAACCATATCCCACCGCAGGAAGAGCCATCAATCCATTGGATCCCTCTGAGCTGCTGT
>CAUJNA010001546.1:731903-776903 GCA_963377175.1 Effrenium voratum
TGTGAATGCGGCGCGGTTTCCCGCGTGTGAGCCAGCTTGTTCAAGCCAGAGGCTACGCGGCAACGAAGTTGTTCAACCACTTCCTAGCGGCAAGCGACCACTCGTGCGGAGAGAGGGTATCCCCTCCTCGCGTTCCACATGGAATTATTTTTCAAAGTTGGAAACACGGTCCGGTTACCTTTACAAGTAAAGGTTTGTATATATATATATATATACATCTGTAAGAGCTTCTCGACATCAAACAGCGAAAACTCTCTCAGATAAAATTCAGATAGCTTTCTTCGCTTAGCTCCGAAGAGGCCCACTTGAGCCAAACCAAATTATTTATCACATACATAAACCATACACAAACATTCGTATAGATATATGGTCAATGTTGACCTTCCCTTATAAATGACACACTCGCACTGTTTTACGGCTAGGCTCGGGGGAAGTCATGGACATGCCCGTATCTCACATGAGATTTCGATACATCTTCAACGCACAATCCCCCGGCACTACTGGTTGAAGACATCAAGCCTAGCGAGAGTATCGTCTAAAAGTACACATGATCTGTGGGTTCCTTCCAAACCTTAAAACCGACCTCTGGAGGGTCATTCAGACACATTGGCTGCACATGCAGCACGCTCATACCATCTTGCCATATCCTGGCAAATTTCAGCCATAGTGACGAAGTCAATGACTTCGCTCAGGAAGGTGTTAGTGGATAGGCAGTTGATCAAAGAGGAACGCACAGCTTCATTATCACAGAAAATCAATATATCAAAACGCAGAAAAACGTAGGAATGAATCACACAGGTTGCTGCAATGGCCAAAGCCTCCAATTCTGTTATGAGAGCATTGCGCTCCTCGCTGCGCACAGCTTGTTTGCATCCAGTTGAGGCGGAGTCAAAAAGGTACCCCAGCCGGCAATTCTGTCGCCTTATGCACTGAACAATACACCACCAAGACCGGCTCTTCTCCAGGTTCGTACATGCATCTGTAAAAGTGTCACGATGCAGTCATTGGAGTGACTTGGGAGGACCCTTGCAAACGCACCTCTTGAATTGCTCGAGCACCCCCATCATACGGTGGTCTAACAAAAGGCCACCGGGCGCTTGGCATCAGAGTTAATTCGCCAAAGGAAAAGGATTCGCGTATGCATTCCGAAAACCCGATTGTTTGCGAACCACAAGCGTCCTCGCAACACTGCTATTTCGCCACGTTGAGGCCTCCCTTCCTGAAGAATGCCATTAATAAAGGATTCCAGTTCGCGCCGTCTTTCTGCAGTGTTCCTGACACACACAATGCCTGAACTGCAGCTACCTAGGTCGAAGATTGCTCCAAGCACCTTTGCAAACGAGTCGAAAGCAGACCCCCGTCGTCCGCAATCTCTCATCCTAGCAGAGAAAAGAAAGCAGCCACAACGAGGTTGAGGTGCACATTCTCGGAAGCATCGTCAATAAGGATAAAGTATCCACATATACACTCCAATGCAGATACATAAGGGGGGGGACTCCCAGTTGTCAAATAGCCCGTGAGGTGCGATACAATCCCAGGACAGCTGCTCGGGCACCGAAAGGAAGAACAAGGCTCTGAAAGATCTTCGGTTGATGGTCAGTAGGACCGACACCCACGATATATGCATCACGTAGCGCCTTGTCAGAACAGGGCAAATGTTTGTAGGCCTTTCGCAAATCCATGGTGCGGATGTTGAGGTTCTCGCTCACACCTCGTTCACTGGCAGTACGAATTCTGAGAGCAACAGCCGACACTACCGCGTCAACACCGTGTACTTCAGTGAACCCACTACTGCTGTTCGTCAAGTTGAAGGCTTTCAGTGTAGTCATCAACTGACCTGACCTTGGGGCCTGCGCCCCGTCCACAACATGAGTGCCTTGGTGAACCCCAAACCTACGTGCAACACTGCAGTCATCAGGAAGGTCGTCCACACTCGTTGGCCCGACCAGCCAACCACGTTCAACCTCCGCCAAGGTAGCGCTGAAAACTTCACCAATGACCGTGTCATCTGATTCACGCCTGGATTAGTGGACAATACCATTCCGTGTCTGGGCAGCAGTCGAGCGAACGTGATCCTCGTGTAAAGACACAAGCATACCTCTGTCTGGAATACGCCTGAAGGAGGAATAGGACCCATGAGGTCGAACCCCTCCCTCATGCAGTCCGCAATTGCAGAGTCACCGTATTCAATATGCAACAACGTCTCCTTTGACTTCAAGCAAGAACTCATCTGGCACCCAAGGGAGGCCCCGAGTGGCTTCCGCCCAACCGTCTTCCACCGGGTGGATGGATTAGCATCAAAGCTGGTCATAGCCCCTGTCGACACACAAAGTCTGCGGAAGAAAGTGCCGAACGTCCGACGTAATCGCGCCTGCGCCAGCTGGTCACAGCCCCTGTTGACACACAAAGTCTGTTGAAGATAACGCCGAACGTCCGCCGTAATCGCGCCTGTAGTCTGTTGAAGATAGTGCAGAACGTCCGCCGTAATCGCGCCTGTTGCGGAGTCCGCCGCCATTGCCCCCTTGTTGAAGACACAAAGTCTGTTGAAGCTAATGCCGAACGTCCGCCGTAAGTCTGTTGAAGATAGTGCAGAACGTCCGCCCCCTTGTTGAAGAGTCCGTCGCCATTGCCCCCATGCTCCAAAGGACGGCACTGAATGATCTTGGTGCCTTTGTGAGGCACCTCCCCCGCGGCTGCGGGTTGGCACCAACCTGCGGCTGCAAAAAGTACGAACATCAGCAAAGCAAGTACAGCTGTTTGCTCACGCATCTGCTGCAGTAGCACACCTGTAAGGAAAGGCTTGGGGGTGGCCCCAAAAGGCCTGTGTGCTCTCGAGCCCTGGAGCTCGTGCCGCAAGGCGGACCCACATGGCATACCTTATGTTGTCTTGCGGAACTGGCGAACTGCTGTTCGCTTAACGCATTGCGTGAGGCCAGCAGGTCGGCAAGCAGTTGTGAGTCCCGCCAGAGAAAACTTCTACCATGAACGAGGTATCCAGTCTTTGTCCGGTACCGCGCGAAGAAAAATTATGCAAAAACTGCCAAGCTTGTCCAGGGAGGCGCCGCATTGGCGTTTGGTGCCCCTTTGGTGTAGTCAGCTTCCATGCTCCACTTCTGGGTAAATGCATGCTGATCCAAGGATCCAGAACCCCTTCAAGGTAGAAGGTGGAAAAGAACAGCAGGATCTCCGGCGTTTCCATCTTGTTGAGGAGGAAGGCGTGGTACTTGCTCAGAACATTAAACGTGCATGCGCCAAAAGCGTCGCACACCAGTGCTCGCCTGTAAAAGCATGCATGAGTTGCAACTCATTGTGAATGGCAGTCTGGTCCTTTTGCTCGGCTTCCTTGACGTTACGTGAGCCAAGGCGTCAACGACCAACTCGTTGCTGGGCTGTCCCGCACAATCTGTGACTGTCAAGTTGCAAAGTGGTGCGGCGCCAAATAAAATACCTGGTCCTCCACGAGCATTTAATGAACATAACTGTGAGACGCAAACGAACATTCGACTTGACCAGTCAAATCCCTGCCCGAAAGTCGTTGCTCCTGGGCCGCGACACAAGCGGTACTTTCTGCCCGGACCAATTCTTCTTGCTTTGCAACGTCGGAACCCACAATGGTGCTCCTCAACACGGCCACCTAAAGAGTCTGTGCATCAAACATGAGGCGTCGGAAAGGTGTCGGATTGATGACATGACCCAATCGTAACATTTTCAGGGTGGACCGTGTTGAGCAGGTCTCTCAATTGCGTCACATCTGGCGCAGCGCTAGGCGCCGTAACCAAGAATACCGACATTGGTCACGCCCGTATCGATAAGCATGTACAGCTCATCCTCGGACAGGCCGTGGTTCAAGGCACGTGCCTTGAAAGCATCTTGGCCTTCCAAATGCGATGCCATGGCTAGACACAACGGTGAGAGAAACCACCGCACAGACATCAGTCCTGGACACGCACATGCACTGGTAACATGAGAGCTGGTTCGCAAGGCACATGCCTTGTCAAAGACTCATGGCTAGAAACACGGTGAGAAACCAACACACGTTGCCAACCGCGCAGACATCTGTCACGGACATGCACATGCACGGGTCACATGAGAGCTGGTTCATAAGGCACATGCCTTGTCTATGCCTCACATGAGGACTGGTGCCACATGGCATGCTTGAGACAAAAACACAGGCACATGCCATCAATGAGTCGGCACATGCCACTCCATGACATACATGAAAGACATCCGAGACAAGGCCACCATTTTACTTTCAGTGCAGCCTCAAAGGTCTCATTGGCAGACTCGACGGTCCTGATGCGCTTGCTGTTAGCGCACTGTGTCCACTTCCAGGCATTAGGGGCAGACATGCCCCGACACAACATATGTGCATCTCCACGCTTCCTGTTGCAGACAAAGGTACCTGCCCCCACAGGGAAAAGGCGCAAAGTTCTGCAGCCAACCTTCCAGCGTGGTTCATAATAGCCTTTTGGTCAGTGAATTACTGCTCTCACGCCACTGGATGAGTCACTGCCCGGACCCACTTTTGCACCATGCCCATCTGCACCTGTGCCAGCCCAACACAAGAGGGCACGCATTCTGTTGGCGATAGGGAACCTTGTCCACCGGCTTCCCAAAATTTGGTCTTGGACACCCAGCAAACCCTGCCCTCCAAATCCACAGAACGAAAAGGGAAAACGCCTGGCCCCAGTCTCATCTACCTGTTGGCTTGGGGTTGGATCCAAATCGTCCAACACGAGACCCGGCCCCGTGGCGTCTGAGCAGAAAAGACCTTCCCTGATGTCCTGAAACATACGGCACAAGGCCGCCTGCACATCCCCAGCGTGTACCTCAAGGCTCCCAAAAGATTTGAGGCTGTGATGGCCAAGGATAAGGTGGTGCTCAGGCGATACGCCCACTTTTGATAGCATGGAAAACAGCGTCGCCTTCGCGGAGTGAGCTGTAACAGAAGAAACATCTGGCAGTCATCAACGCAGTAGAATACCTCTGATTCAAGCGAAACACCAACATCACCTGCACTTTCAAAAAGGTCGTGCCCCACTGTGTGTCTCCTGGGCCCTTGATCGGTGCAACCAGCGGAAGGGCAAATCCAAGCGCGTTTCCCTTGGCTCGCATTTTGTGAGACGACGAGCAAGCTTCAAGGGAACCATCCACACATTGGCCAGCCTGATGAATATCCGTTATGACAACGTCGAGGCTCCGGAGGTCGCCACACCGCACGTAGATGGCGAGAAGGTAAACTCCAACAAGAATCTGCCAAGCCAGCACTCTTCACTATCCTCAAAGAAGGACTCCAGGGAGAGAATCTCCCAGACCTTCCTCAGGATCCCTTCGAACCACGGGTCAGTGAAAATTGCAAGGTCAACATCAACCAGGAGGCAGGCACTCCATCAACCCATTGTAGATAGAGTGGCTTGCATCAATATCCAACAATGCTGCACAAACACATGTACCGACCCCAGAGTTATAGGCAAAAACCCAGTGTTGCCGAAGTCCAG
The DNA here is from genome assembly GCA_963377175.1 of Effrenium voratum. Taxonomy (NCBI): domain Eukaryota; class Dinophyceae; order Suessiales; family Symbiodiniaceae; genus Effrenium; species Effrenium voratum. The sequence goes on from CAUJNA010001546.1 coordinate 737,402, forward strand.
TGATTTGCAACTGTAAATAGCTTTTCCCTCCAGGAGCTTGACCAACAGCCTTGATGGCATCGGACCTGCTCAAGTCCCTGACCATGCGGCCCACACGGGAGGCGTCAGGATTACTGGAGAGGGCAAGCCACCACATTTCATGTAAAAGTGTCATCTGGTCAGATTCGGGAAAGCTCTTCGTCTTGTTGATCCCAAATTCGACTGCCTATTGAAAAACTGGATTTGACGAAGCCGAAGCACATGTCATTGACTGCCTGGTCCTGTTGCGCGCAGCTGCATCAACTGGGTCAGATACCGGTGCAAGGACAAAAGAAAAACCTTGTCCATAAACACACATTTCAAGTCACCAGCTTCCCAGGGCAACTGCAAACCCGACCTTGGAACCACGGCTGTCTCGCATCAAAAACGGCCTTGTCCAGTGTTTCATTGACTTGCCTGTGAACGTCCCCGCCGGGCTGCATAGGCTGCTGTTATATCACACACGCAAAAGCTGCACGGCCGGACAGCCTTGATGGCATCGGACCTACTCAAGTCCCTGACCGTGCGGCCCATACGGGAGGCGTCAGGATTACTGGAGAGGGCAAACCACCACATTCCATGTAAAAGTGTCATCTGGTCAAATTCGGGCAAGTTCGCATCAACTGGGTCAGATACCAAAAGAAAAACCTTGCCCATAAACACACATTTCAAGTCACCAGTTTCCCAGGGCAACTGCAAACCCGACCTTGGAACCACGGCTTGTCTCGCATCAAAAACGGCCTTGTCCAGTGTTTCATTAGTGAAAGTCCCCGCCGGGCTGCATAGGCTGCTGTTATATCAAACAAGCCAAAGCTGCACAGCCGCGCACAACCACCCCCCCGTCAGACATCACGCAAGTGGCGGCTCAATCTATCAAGCAACCGCCGGTTGCACTTTGCAGGAGGACACCGGTGAGGTGAAAGTGCCGCTGCAAGCGCTGGAGGTGGCGTAGCTGAGAAACCAATCTGTGCCACTGTCGATAGCTCGTGTATGCACTCGCGACAGCAAGATTCCCATGAGCAAAAATTTCCGGCCAAAACATGGGGGAACCCACCCGCCCACCACTGAGCGCACACACTTGTACGACCGACACCCTCCCCGTGATGCCGGCCGGCCCATCTGTCAAAGTGAGACTTCGCGGTTGCCACTATTGGGCAACATGGGGGCCAAAAGGCCAGAAAAACAAACAAACGACAACCACAACAAACAACGAGAGGCGACAACAGGCACACCAACACACGGTGAGACGTCTAGGCACGCTTCCTGTGGAAATTCTTGAAGCGGCTCTTTGCCAAGTGGCAGCAAGAAGGATCATCATCTGCCTGGAGCGGGATCTTGATCAGTGGCTCAACCTTTGGCACTGTTGGTAATGCCCATAAGACTCCATCGAAGTTGGGTGTGGATTCAACGATAATCTGTGCAGTTTGCTCAGCAAATTGCATAGTTGGGCGGATGTTCAAACGCCCAATTGGGTTTTCAATCTACGCAGGGCTTTACACATGGTCACAGCTGTGGCGATCTTGGTTGCCGGCCACAAAGGTGCATCCACAAGTGTCGAAAGGTACTCCAAGCTGTCCTTGAAGTTTCTTAAGACTTGGGCGGCAGATGTAGGTGTAAATGCAAGCGTAGGCTCATGGTCAGGTGTGACGTATTTGGGTAAGTACTTTGTACCCTGGTTTATGGGAACAAAGCACTGTGTGACTAATCGAAAATTGACATAAAGTTCGTACCAAGTCACGTCACTACAGGCATCTTGCAAATTTTTGGGCCAACGAAGGGATTGAACCCATTGGTAAAGCCTCAAAGTGTACGTCGTACCCCAAAACATTAACCGACGTTTGTCCTGATCCAAGACTGAAGTCGGCCACTGTTCTGTCTGCAGGTATTGCGGCATCAAAACTGCATGTGGTGCAGGGCTCGATGTCTGCGACACGGACTGTCCAGGGTTTTGTGTTTTCAAGCTTTTTGCTTGCGCAAAAGCTTTATGCATAGCGGCCACACACTGCATGGCTCGCAATGTTGTTTGGCGACACTTGACGCTGGCCGCGTGGCAATCACGGACTAGCGTGTTTAGTTGGCCATCTGGCAGGTTCACAAGCGCCTGCACGCCAACCAAATGTAAACAATAGGAACTGAAGTTCCATCAACGCGTGAGGCAAACCGCGTACAGGCAAAAATCAAGCGGGCCCCAAAACCCCCCCCAAACATAAACAGGGGGGGGGAGTTCAACGCACGCAAAGAAGGTTCTACCTTCTGCGAAGAGTGCCACCGAAATGAAACTTGCGCCGCACTTTTACAACGCAATGGGGCGTCACCTGCGCGGGCCCCGCGTTCTCGGCTCAGGGCCAGGCAAATGCCGCCCGAGCGGAACCGGGCTCGGGAGCGTCTTCATGTGCTGGGGAATGATCACGCTGACCGGGCTGCGAAACACTGTAGAGATACTGCAAGTGACCCTGTTTCTCGGATAATCCAAGGCTATAGATCTAAGGTGGCCGCGGAGAGATCCGTGGTAACTACAGCCATGAAACGCATGGCTGCGCTCCATCTAGCTTTTGTCAAAGCCGTGGAGAAGCTGCCCCCACAGCAATTGCAGCAGCAGAGTGCTCCTTTGTGCTCTGATCCATTTGCAGCACTCAAGCCGGAGCACAATTCTACACAATCCTTGCCACTCCCGTTCTGGGGGTCTACTTTCACCGCTAGAGTGCTCGCCTGGGCACGGCTTTTGCAGCGGCCCTCACCTCGGGAGAATACTTGTGGAGATGTTAGTTTTTATGAACTTTACATCAATTTCTGCATTTGCACCCAAAGTGTCCTGCGAGTCAATGAAGGAACAAAGTACCAACCTCGATACGTTTTGCCGGACCAAAAACCGGAAATTGCACTGGCGCCGCAGCCCGCGGCTCTTGTCCTCCGAAACTAACTGGGCAACTGCCCTAGTGTACCTAGCAAAACTTTTGCAGCAACCGGTGCTTCAAGGAAACAATATATCAAAAACTTTCACTTTGTGCAGTCTGCTCAGAAAAAGAGGTGTTGATCTTGCTGGAATCAGTGTTAGGCCTGTGATGCCGCAGGCTGCTCTCAGAGGTCCTTAATAGCAAGACACCGTGCAGGGCCTGTGGGCCCTACCACATTTCCCTAAGGTGCCAGCTCTCATTGATATTCCCTTGATCCATGGGGACACACCTGATACGCGCACCTCCATGAAAAACCGCTTCAAGCGACACTTCCGAATTTCAGGGTGAGCCAGCCCTGATTCGGCCTGAGGGCGTGCCTGCCTTCTGCATGGTTTCCCGCTGGGATCTCTGTTGTCATGGAAGGGTGATTGGAGGCCTTCTTTCACCCTCGTTTCACTTCGACCGAACCTGGCTCGCGCTACGACAGTGGGTGCGAATCGCAACAAGTGGCGGGACCAGTGGTGGGTGGGTGGGGCGCCTTTTGCCATTTCGTGAGCAAATTCCGATTCCCCACTTCGACTCCCCGTCCGGCGTCAGGCTTGAGCTCAACATGGCTTGTGACCTTATGAAAGACGAAGTTATTCGGCTCCCTGTCAACACACACGATACACAAAGCCTGAAGTATATCAAAATTATCTGCAGTCGTGTAGGAGTGGATGTCCGGCTCGTGCAGAATTTGGTGCGCCACGTCAAGTGCATATTGGCTGTCAGTGACAATTTCAGCCTGGGTAGTGTTGGCAATGATCAAAGCGATGGCGAAAAGTTCGGCACGATTATTGGGCACCCTACCACAACAGGTCCACTGGAAATGCGGCTCACGCGGAGCTGAGGCATCACGCTGCATCCATAACAAATGAAGCTGTGGCGCAGGTAGCCCACGCGGCCGATGTCGATGTCGCGCACCGTGTCGTCGTAAGTACCCGCGAGGACCGAGAGGAAGTGGAAGTGCTCCAAGGCTCCTTTCATGGGGTTGTGAGGGTACTGCAGGCTGCCCAGCTGCATCTGCAACTCCAGGCTGTCCTCCTGCCTCGCCGCGCCGATGGGGGCCACGTCCTGCCCCGGGTTGGCCAGCAAGTGGATTTTGGAGCCCGCGTCGTTGTCCCAAAAAGTCACGAACGCGCCCATGAGTTTCGTGAAGGCGCGCGCCACGGTGACGTTGTGCACCGTGGGCCCTAGCACAACCATTGCCTACCAAATGGTTAGGGTTTGGGGTGCAAGACAATTGACAGAAGAGGGGCCGCAAGACAGGTCGGAACACAGGACTCACAGATCTGCCGCCCCAGTAACCAAATTGTCCGGCACAAAGGCCCGCCCGGAAGTTGCTGCTTCGGGGTAATAGTAGGCTGGAGTCCCGCTGCAGCTGGAAACTGTCCGGCCATTTGGTGGTCTTGCAAATGCACGATGCCCTAAGAGCACAGGCCTTGCAGGGGCCTGACACGGTCCGGGTCCTATCGCAAAGACATGGGCGAGCTGCAAATCACTACGGTATGGAGTGCAAGCAATGGGCAGGAGGCGGCCGCCCCGTCGCCAATGTCCAGGTTGCACATGTGTAAAGGAACCTCCGGAGCAAGAAATCCGTTTCCTGGGTCACAAAGGGACAGTGCGGTTAGGGTATGGGGTTGACAGAGCGGCAGGAGGGGACCGTGAGACCGAGCGAAGCACGATACAACACGGCCCTTCCCCCCAACATTCACAGGGCAGAGCAAAGAGAGTGATGTTCCTAGCCAATGGAGTGAAAATGGATGCAAAGAGAACCGTAAGACCGGCGGGGCCGATACTACACGGAACTCTGAGCAGAAGCATGGGAGAGCTGCCAACCATGGGTGACTCCACACGGCCGACATCGAGCCCAAGTCAGTGTGTATCATGCCCACTGTGTCAAGGGCCGAGTCTGCAAGATCCCAGTCATTTGCATCGGACTTGATCGTCTTCAGGCACAATTTGATCACTGAAATGTCTGGATTTTACTGGCCGCCTGCGAGGTAATGCAATTGGCGTACAACAGGATTTGAATGAAGGCTAAGAGCAAATTGCATTCTGAAAGAATCGTGTCCCATAACACGATGTCTGTCAGTCGGGCCTATTGCAAGCCACAACCAAGCAATCGCTTTGGCACCACAAGCTCCCGGAAATGCAGGCTCCGGCACCTGTCTAGTGCGGTGCTCTCTGTACCCTGGCTGGAGTCCGGTAGCAGTAGTCAGAACATCTGTGTCAAGAGACGGCAAGGTGACGTCCCGTGGGACGCTGTGCACCGAACCCTCAAGCTTTAATACCAACCACGTAGAAAGGTGTATACGGACGATGCCGTTATAGCCGAACCCGTGTAAACGTTGTAAGGGAGAAGGAATGATAGTTACAACAGTAGTCCTGACAAATGCAGCGCAAGCGAAGTGTTTTCGCTCTCAATGCCGATCACGTATGTACGCAGTCACACATCAGATCTTGAACCTCAATTGTGTCTTGAGCCAAATGGCGATCAATGGAACTTGGGAAGCAACACCAACAAAGACCTCAGAACAGCTACCCAATTTCGGCACGGGGCCTAGAGGGTTTTAACATCCCCCATTTGGGTCGCATTGTTCATCATGCGGTCCAAACACCACAAAACGTTCCACTGGCCCCGGCTTCAACTACGAAATCGTGTCGTGCATTCTTTTACTTGCTATCACTACACCGTTCATTCGCTGTGAAACATGCCGGGTTCGATTGTACGAAAAGTGAAACATTCATCCTCCAATCGAAGCACACATCCATATGCAGGTGTATATAATACACAATCGTCGCGTCATTTGACCACCAATGAACAATCCAGCTGCCGCATTTGCGCATCGCGCAGCTGTCATCCATAAATGGGTTGGCCGAAAGAGTCCACCAGAGGCGCCCGCTTGTAATCGGTCTGCATATTTCCGGCAAAGAAACATCGGTGAGTAATCAATGCAAATCATAGCCATTCCAGATACCATGGACAATGCATAAATAATGAAAAGATATCATCTATAAGGTAATAGTTCCATCCATGAATATCCAGAGCGTCATAGTCATCGGAATATGTAACCATGTACACATCCATTCAACTTGGACATATGAAATCATATCATAATGTAAAGTCGTTCCATCGCAATGGTGTTGATGAGACGCAAGCAACAGATGGGGACTAACCCACATCGTGCCGCAATCAGCATCTTCACTACGCATACCGGTCCCCAATGGACAGTCTGTGAGTGCGTCGACGGAACTCCTCGTCCAAGTTCTTCTGGGCTTCTCGTGCCCGGACACACTTCTTGTTGTAGTCCTCCGGCAACCAGTGCCCTTTCCGAAGGCACCAATCCAGCAGGGGTGTGTCGCATTTGTTCGGGTCGACGGCCGAGATGATGGCGCTCACGTTGACCGTGTAACCATGTTTGCCAAGGTTCAGGCCATCCCTCACGAATGATATATACTTACAATTGAAAGCTAGTGCAAAGCATCTGAAAATAATATCACCCACCGGGTGCACTCGGTCCTTGACCAGGAGCTTCATTTCTTCCTTGGTGACATCGAGGATTCTTGCTGCAATCCACAGCTTGTAGAATGTGTATAGTCCCTCGCATTTGTTCACCATCATACGAATATAATCGTCACGCTCCTCAACCGATCGGAAGGCTCTTGTCCGAACATTCTCCGATTGAGAAATCTTCGTTATTGTTGATGGCAATAGTATACCTTCCTGATCGTGCTCAGTGATGTTGGGGTACCTCTTGAAATCATTGTGGTAAGGGCAGCCCTCTCTCCCCTCGAGCTTGGCATTCATCGGTCTCTCCTCACCACCCTCGAACATCCCCCACATCTTGGACATCTGGAGTGCGATAAATCCTGCCATGTACTGAGCCTCACGCGGCTCGTCAAGGCAGATCGCCATCCGTTGGGAACTTATAATGTCCCGTGACGCCAGATCGGTGTCGCGGTAATGCCAACCGCTGTCTTCTTCTTCTGACGCATAGCCGGATGTATATCCTTGCGTGTCCATGTCGTCATCTTCTCCCGGAACTTCCTCCGCTTCGTCTTCACCCTCCTGTGCTGCCGCATCGTGGTTAGCTTCTTCCTGTGCACGCCTGGCATCTCCAGAGACGTTGGGGTTTTGGTTGTCCTCCTCGTCATCGGATTTGATGTGAATGTAATACCTTCCGATGGAGATCAGTTGTGCTTCGCATTCCAGGCATAAACAGAAGCAGGTGGGGATCGCGGTCGCACATGATGGACATATTCGGCACCTCAGTCCTTCCCATGTCTCGTCATTCAGGATGACGACTTTGCTGATTTCGTCCCGGACTTCGTTGACCTGTGCATTGAACTCTTCCATCTTGTTGATTCGATAGAGTTCGCAGGCACGATTAACCATGTCAACGATGTAGTGCAGATTATCGGCACCTGTCTCAGTCTCCGGCATCCTCTCGCTGATCTTTGCGACGTTCTGGAGGAACATCGCAGCCGACTCTTGGGATGAGTTGACAAAGCCAGGGCAGATCTCGTTCTCCACACACTTCGAGTACGCCCTCTTGATGTCAGCGTACTCCAGGCGCTTCCCTCCGTTGCTTTTGCCAATCCAAATGGACTTGACCTCATATAACGGGATCACGTCAAAGACCATGAAAGTCCCATTAGCCGCGACTCCAGCCCCATACCGCGCGAGGGTTGCACTGGGAATGTAGATGATCGCAATCGGATCCCCTCTCCTCACGTTCCGTAGCGTTGTCTTCGTCGCCACGTTCATCTCATCCCATGGAGCAAACGCCCCGAAGTGCAGTGCTAGCCTGTTGCCGCCATCGATTCCGCCGGGGACTAACCCACAGCGTACGATGCTTGGCAGGATTTCCACATACGTCACATGGAATGCTCCTCCGAGAGAATCACCCATTCTTGCGGAATACCTATTCGCCAGTGCGGATGAGCTCATGAATCCAAAATCACTGTGACCGGTTGTGACTCGGATGCACCAAGGTCTGTACCATCCATCGCATCTGTTGAACATTCTGTCGATGTCGTCCCGATCCACGCCAGCTTCGGTCATTTCCTCCCTGGCTGCCCTCGTGTCGTTCGGGTTCATGATGCTCGGAAACCTTGCTGCCAAAACCTGGAATCTCGATTTTCTGCTTCCGGATTCCTGCCACTTGATCACCTCCATGATGCCCATGTATCGTTTCGCTCTCGTGGTGTATGGTGGGGATATGTCGTTATTCCGGTCGTCAATGACAGCATCAATGTCGACCCATCCACCCTCGTCGCACCTGAAAGCGCTTCCTCGGCAATTGCCGATCTTGTGTCGAAGGACTCTGCATAGGTCGGGAGATAGCTGGTTTGCTTGGTCCCTTGTAGTAAATACCGAGCGATCATCACCAATCCTGCATAGTGGAGCACCGTCGAAAGGAGCAATGCAGAAGTTGACACTCTTGCCAAGTTGCATCACGTCCACTTGTTCAAGGATTGCACCTTTGGGAAAGTATTTGGGGTCAACGATGGACGCATACGCCCATGGCAAGTGCACATCACTCACATCGCCATACTTCGGGATGTAGCACGGGATGGTGTCGCATCCCATCTCAAGCGTCTTCTTGAATGTCCTGTTGTCCCCTCACGGGTTGTAGGTGAGGTCGACGCCACCACATTGTAGCTCTCCTCCCTCAGCCGTGTCAGCCATCTCCACCAAATTAATGGTGTAGCTGTACATCTCAATTGTTTCTTTCCCTGCTTGTCCCCCTTTCTTTCTTTCCTTGGACGTTGATGAGGTCGGTTCCTCCGTATTCCCCATGTCTTCATCAGATGAAACAGGGTCACTGCTGAGTAGCTCACGGAGCACCTTCATCGCCTTCTCATTTCCAGCAGCCTCCTCAATGTCCTTGCAGTCGCCGTCGTGGGCCAGGTTCGCGCACTTCCTACAGATCCCCATATCTCCCATGCACTTCTCCATTGACTCCAGGAATCCTAGTGCCGCTCTCCGCCCGTCGATCACTCGCTGCTTCTTGTCTTCCTTCTCAGTATTGGTTTGAGAACTTCGACTCGGGTCTGGTGCTTGACCAATACCCTCATCTTCGCCCTCCGTGGCCTTTCTCTTGGAACCTTGTGCAGAGGGCTCGGTGATCAGGGATCGTGGATGTCTGGGCTTGACCTTGTTCATGATGTCAGGCACCTCCTTCGTGGGCACGCCGAGCTGTGCGGACGGTCTGTTCCGCTTTCTGTTCTGGCCCGTCGTGTGGGTCACGTTCCCAGCGAGGTGTCGCACTATTGACTGCTCGAACTCCCTCTTGATCTTCCATGCATCCTTCCACAGTGGCAGTTCGTGCTGGAAGTACGACATCACCTCAAAGGATCCCAACACCATCTCGACGACGTCTCCCAAGGATTCCTCGTTCGTGGTTTGTCCCAGGAGTTCATACATCGTTCCTTGGTCGAGCACACTCTTGATCCAGGACGAATATGCCACATTGCCAAGATCCTTGCCTATCAAGAAGATGGACATCCTCTCCTCGACTCCCTCGGAATTTTTGCACACGATCACATCCCGGGATGCGCGCAATTGCTTCCCGTGACCGTTGTTGTAGAACTGCGCTGCTTGATCCACAGTCATGCTCACGAATCCCACGTGAGAAAGCTCCTTCTTCAGCCTTGAATACACGAGCTCCCGTATGATCGTGATCATGGCCTGGATATGGTTGACGTCCACCATGAGGTTTTGAAGGTCGGGGATTGCCACCACGCATTCCGCGAAGAGGCGCGTGTACATTTTCTTCCCCTCGATAGACATTGCAATACCGCTCGTGTCCGCGTTCCAGTTCGCGCAACAGTTCACGCAAGAAGAGGGATTGTACTTCGAATTCGGTCCGAGCACCTTCGACTTGCTCATCTGCATCTCTTTAGCGCAAAGTTCGCAGATAAACTTGCTGAGCTCCGTGACCGTATACCATCGAAGACGTTGATCGCCGATATCGGCTTTCCCAAAAGCATCCTGCTCGCCGTGTCCTTCAGCTTGCTGCTCTTGTTTCCTCTTCGACTGTGCAGTGAAGGTCGGCTTGTACTCGAATTTCACCTTCGATTCCTCCATGTTCTTCGGGATGTTGAATCGAAGGTCGGGCTCGTTTATGCACGTCCCCTCCAGCTCACACACAAACGCGCTGCTTGGTGCGACCGCATCGATGGATTTCTCAATCAGCAGTCGCTTCAGGAGGAAGTGTTGCAAGTTCGAGCTCCCAGGGATCTTGTAGTTCTTTCCTGTGAGCGCATGGACCACGCGCCACAGGCGATCGTTCTCGGTCACCAGGGCGCCTGCCGCCTTGCAGATCTCGCTAACCTTGTTGGCGATCGTCCCCAAGTCCCCTCTTCCACCATGGAAAGCAACATCGCGATTCACGCACACCACGACCAGGCCCTTGCATGTGTTGACGAGGTCTGATATCGCCTTCTGCAGGTAGTCGATGATGGGGTTGGCGGTCACCTGCCATCCGCATCCTCTCATGCACACCCAATCATATAGCGACATCCAGATGTGCACCGACATTGGCGAGTCATCCTTGTCTCGCCTCCGCCGTTCAGCGATGAGCTTATCCAGCTTCTGCAATCGGGAGATGATATTCAACGTGTCGTTGGGTGAGGAGACTTGCTCACTCGACACATAGTATGATCTCTCCTCGATGTTTGTCCATCCCTGTTCGTTGACCATCATCTGGAAGGTCTTCGTGCTCCCTTTCGAGTTGACGGCCCTCAGGGGCCAATCCAGGACCAAGAAGCTCTTCTTGTGGATCATCATGTCGCGAATCGTCGCCTCGCCAATGGGGCTCCTCTTCTGCCTATTGATAATCCGGTTCAACAGTCCAGGTGCGTTGTCCGGGTTCTTCTCCGCCTGAATCAACGCGTTGATGGCTTTGGCGCCCGGAAGGCGTCCAGTAATCAAGCATCCTGTTTGGGCACACAAGAAAGCATACAGCTGTAGCCATGCCGCATTTCCCTTCCCAACATAGGAAAGAATGATCTTCTCCGCGCTGGTCTTCTCCTCGAAGTGCATTAGCGAAGAGGTCAGGCATCTCAGCATACACTCCCAATATGTTGCGTTCTTGCCTTCTGCAAGACACGGCCCAAATACAGTTTGTATGATTGGGTACCCCGTATTGTTGTCTATGTTGAATTTCACATTGACAGTCGCTCCGCCCAAAGTGGTACCCCCTTCGAATGAAGTGTAGGTATCATGTCCAGCAGTTGGGTTGATAATTACACATCTGTCGTCGTCACCGCCAGAGTTCATTCGGAAAATGGAGTCGATGATCTCGTTGTCGATCTTGACAGCATCGCGGGCTTGCGACCCCCCACTTGGAGCTCCCGGCTGGGGGACTGACCCACCAGCGGTTTGACTCCTTTGCCCGGAGCTTGATGCCGACTTCTGCTGTCGCTCCGTCTTCCGTGGCGGCTCCGTCTTCGATGAGCCCATCACCCACCATGTCGGCTCTTCCCCAACCACGAAATCCTCGGGGTATCTCGATTTCATGAATCGTGCAGTATTTATTCTGGAAGAATTCGATCATGACGTCCTTCTCGGCCTTCTTCTCGATCTCCTTCATCCAGCTTACCCACTTGCGCCGATCTTGGTTCTCAGCGGCCCTGTCAGCCGCGTGCGGTGCCAAGCTGATGGAGTTGATGTTCATCGCAGGCAGCTTCGACTCATAGATCATATCGATGCACCATAGGAAATCCCTGGCGTACTCAATCTCCCGGTAGAGATCGTTCAGCTCCCTTTTGTCTGGACGGAAATAAGCTGTATACGACTGTTCTTTGGAGTCCTTCTCACCGAGCAATGGCTGCAATCTCCTCATGATGAAAGATACGCACATGAGCGAATTGACCGCTCCGATGCACGCGTCAGAGATGTCACTGGGGGTTGACCCACAGATCATCCAGCGCAATAGGTTGTTCTGGCTGGCCTTCTCATCCCTCCTTAGTGCATATGCGAGGTTCTTCATCGATGCCTGCAGCTCATTCTGGTAGATCAACCCAAGGTCCCAATTCTTCTGGTAGTCGTCCTTGGAACCACGACCGTAGGAGTCGATCTTTGGAGCCTTGATCACGCTCAACGTGAACACTTTCCCCCAGTTTCGATCCCTGTATCTTGCGATTCTCCGGTCGTGCCTCTCAAACTCTGCAGTCGTCTGGACCTCCTCGGAGCTCCTCCACCTTCTCGATGACGATGCCCTAGATGACTCGTCGCTGATGAATTCCTTGTACACCTCCCCAACCGGGGTGTTCTGGTGGAATGCTGCTTTGAACGACCGTTCATCGTTGTCCTCGGCCACGCCTAGTGCGAGATCCCAGATGTTCGCGATTGATCTCAACATATCCGCCCCTTCCATGCAGTACTTGGTTACGTTGAGCAACTCGGGGTTCTTCGCCAGCATCGTTGCCTCACCGCAAAGTTGTTTCAGCGCCGACACGATCTTCTTTCCCTTGCTGCAGAATTCCCTCCATCCAAGCATACATTCGTCGGCAGAAAGCTGTCCGAAAACTTTGCTGCTGAACTCTAAGGCAACCCTCATAGACTGCCCTTCACCTTTCATCATCCCGCGGCCCTTGGCAGAGTAGTACGCAGAGTATGCATAAATAGCGGGGACGCCGATGTCCTCGATCCACTTCACGCACATACCCAGGTCGCTGCTCATCTCCATCCTCTTGGGTATCCTCTTGCCTTCCTCGATGGCGTTCTTCACCAAATTTCCCAAGAAGACTGCCGCTTGCCTAGATTTCCCGACAGGCACGCAGAAGAACTCATTCGTATTGACGACATTCGGATTGGCAGTCATCTTGATGATATTCTCCAGAACCAGGAAAACCCAAAATAAGCAGCTGCAAATGAAGCCACGGAATTGTCCCAATATGATCCCAGCTTCAGATTGAGGTGACGAACTCGTCCAGCTCCTCCTTGAAGCTTGGGGTTCGGGACTGACCCAGCTCCCCGTATGCACCAGAGGTTCGGGACTGACCCAGCACCTCGGTTGTGCAGTTGGGGTGGTGCAGATTTCGCTCGCAGTAGCTTGGTGCTTCCGCGATCTCCTTCGCGTAATGCAAGCAAGAGCGAGTTTCAACGGTGCCGGTTTGAGGCACCTTGCTCGAGCACGAAAACGGCGAAGGATCACACCCACAATTATTGACGTGTACAACTGGGTTTCTTTGGTTTCACGACCAGCACAAGGTCCATGCTCATGGTTTCCATTGCATTTTTTAGACAACGAGCCACCAAGTTCAAAGTTCCATGAGACAACTCTCCATGGTTTCTTGATTGGCATGGGTTTCTTTGCATATCTTTGTTTCAAGCCATAGCGACACCCATCAAACTCGTGACTAGTCCCATCACGCACGACCTCATGCAGTCTCTCATCTTTCCAATAATCACAACTTCCAGGCAACTCAAACAAAATCGCAGCTCGTTTTGTCATGGCATGCCGTTTAATTTAAACGAACCGTTCAAATAATCTCCAAAATTCTCTTTGTTTGGCCTCGATTTTCTCTGCGGTGTCAATGCCGCGAGTCTTGTTGAGGCGTGCCCATGATGATCCCCCCGTGCAAGGCCCGGCGAAGACCAACAAATCGGAAGGTTTGGTAAGCACATGTCTGGCGATTCTCCCCCCGTACTCGCTCAGTAAGTCATCAACCAGAGTTATGGTGACAACCTGCGGCCCGTCATGGCGGGCAAGAGCAGTGAACCAGTTACGTGGTTCGGAAAATGCCATCAGCACGATGGGCCGAGCCAAGTCAACACTGTAAAGAGTGACGACTGTGCGAGTTCTCATACCAGGAAGCGAGACATGAACAGGAGCGCGAAGCACACCACCGTAATGTTTGACCATCGCGAGTTCAATACCCGGCGCTAACTGTGGCTTGTGCTTCACCGCAATGCGATACGGAACAAAACAACGACCAGGGACAAGCTGCTCGTGATTGATGTGCAGACAACGCATGAGCAACTTCAATCGGAGCAACGTTTCCAAAGCAAGGTCGTTAACACACTTCAACTCTATGCGCTCGTTCGACAGTTCTTCAACAAATGCGGCCAGCACGGACTGCATGTCAACATCCCCGGACCCGACGTGAATTGGTCGTGGTTGTGGAGACCGTTCCCGCGCCGGTGCAGCGACCGGTACGGGATGAAACTGCCAAACTGCGCGTTCAACCCAACCATCAATTCGCACACATTGTAGCCCCGGGTCAACTCTATCCTCAACTTTGAGCCATGACCCATTCTTCAGAAACCAAGTGGAACGAAGCCACTTGCTCCCAAACGGAGTCATAACCGCGAGTGGAGGTTTCACACGCATCAATCTGGGTCCCTTGGCAACAACAACCGGATCATGTCCTTCATGCTCATGCAATCCCTCTTTAGATGTTAATCCGGACCACCATAGGTCCGGGGGCATGATCGGAATGTGTGTGTACGGAAATGTTGGAACTCCGTCAACTGTCCCCGAAGCGGTCTGCATGGTCCCCTTGATGGGATCACACGTAGGTGTGAGCGCCTTGTGGGTATCCGGGTCAGACAGCAAGCTCGGGTCAAGTAGACCAATCTGCAAACATGCATGTTTCCATTTGCGCCCATCATTGAACGCCTTGGTGTAAATATCGGCCGCCATCCTGTCGGTGACCTCATACGCCAAGTACATGTAATCACGTGTGAGCATCTCATGCATCCACGAAATGCTAACACCATGGCTTCTCTCAAGGTGGCGCATCGTGGGGTTCCTCCCCGATCGCACGACACCGATCATAGCCTTATTATCGTCATAGACCACAAAGTTCGGTGACTTCTTGAGAATCCGCTCTACCAGCTTGAGAGCGGGCATACCCATCGATCTCATGGCAACGTCGGCCGCAACAATCTCGGCCTCGGGTGTGGAGTGACTCACACAACCCTGTCTTTTAGAGCTGCCAGACAACGGAAACCGGGTATTAGGCCCTTGTATATTCAAGTGTCCACCGGAGGTGGAACGCAGCGAGTCAATGCATCCCGCAAAGTCAGCATCCGCATACAAGGCCAAGTGCACATCGTCGATAGGGTCTCCAACCCAACCGACCATGCGCCAATGTTTGGTATGATGCACATAGCACATCAAGTGATGCAGACCCCGATCATCGGAGTCAGTCCACCTATGCACGTTCCGTGCTAGGCGATTCACTTGCCGCAACAAATCGAAGCGAGCAATCCGCGCACCGTACAGCAACTTCATCAGTACGCTAGCGGCATGCGGAGCAAGTTGTCCACGCACGGGCTCCTTCATGGCCAACTCAGGAGTCCCTCCCCGTTGGTCCGGCACTGTGGCAGAACCGTCGGTGGGCACAAGATTGTTACACCAATTGCACACGACTTACGGCCCCTCTCTGGCAGGCTTCCGTGAGACGTGATTCTTTGTTTCTTCATGCAACTCAGGGGTGACAACCTTATTCAACTTCACGTCGCCCGCCACTTCAAGATAGCGGTCGAAACAGGAACGTAGGAACTGTTCCATGTCATAGGTCACCGTTGTTACTCGGTGTCCGTTCCCGAGAGTGACGTTTCCCTTGCTTTGATTGCAACCAAGGTACATGTCAAGTCCAGTCTCGGGCTCAATTTTCAAACGTGTACGCAACATGCTCCACCCTTGGGCAAGGTTCTTCTGCGGCCCTGCCATTTTGAAGTCGTCGACATACACAACCAGAACAAGCTGGAGCTTTTCATGAATGTACACAGAAGGCCATTCTTCGCCGATGGGCTCAACACCAACGGCACGCACCGATTCATCGCAGTGCTGCTCCCAAAATGTTCCCGCATCTGGGTGTCCGTACAGCGCCTTCCTCAACGGGACGACTGGTCTTCTGTACTTATCCCATTTGCATTCACTTGGTACGGCCTCCGGTGGCAATTCAATCCAACACGGCGTGCCTCTCAAGGTGGCCTGTATATACGCCTGAACAGCGTCGGCCATCTGCACATCCCAGCCATCATGACAACCCAGAAAATCCGCCCAACGCGAGGCTTCAAATGAAGCAGGGGAGGTCCCCAAATCTTGAAACATCGCAGCCTCAAAGCTTTGGTTCTTCACTTGGTTCCCCAGCAACACGCCTCTACCCTTGAACTTCCTCTTAGGATCACCATCAGGCAACTGTGAGTGCTTTTCAACGCAAATGCCATGTGCGCGAGCCATGTGTATTTCCTCCCCCTTCGCTTTTGCTTCTCTGGCTACAGCGTCATATTCACGCACCGCGCCAAGATCGAAGACCCCCTGGTCGATTAATCCCGACCACTCTTTCTTCATTGATGCCAATGCATCAGGTTTGGTCAACATCTCTTTCCGGCCTACCGGCCTGGATACTAAAGCGTCGAAGAATCGTACAACTTTCACAGCCTTCTCTCTGTGCTGTATTCGCTCAGAAGTCACGCACGGCATCGATGGGTACTTTTTGGCTTCACCGTCCTCGCCTCTCGCAGGCATTGCGAGTGGCACTTTTCCAGAAACTATCTCAGCAGACTCCTCCCATTCATACCAGGTGAGGTCCGTCGATTCGTCGACCGATGGATCCGTCCCCGATGCCGTCTCAGCTTCGTCTTTATGACTCTCCATGACTGATGCAACCGCCTTCGTCCAGTTTGGGGTCGACTTTGATCGCTCCTCAGACTTGAACTTCCAGGCATAAATTACCACCAGACACTCAAATTCTTTCTCAAGCTGAACGTTTCGTCTCATGACGTCTTGGGACTGTTTGGAATCCATGAGAACAACCACCCCGTCGACAGGATTAACAACAATCCTGACCCATTCAAGCTCAGCCAAGTGCTTCCCATCCATTGGGTTCTTGATCTTTGATATGTTCTTCCGCAATCCCCAATTGTACTGCCATTCTACTCCACCCCAGCGGTTCCGAAGCATCGCTCGAATTCTCTTACCACCGGGCATCTGTAATGTCCGTGCCTCTGCCGGCGCGGAAATATCAGACTCTTTACTCTTGGGATCTTCCTCTTTCTTTTGCCACCGCCCTTCACCTCGGCCTTCTCTTCCTTGGTGTAATATTTACTCATCATCTTCCATTCTTCAGGAGTGAACTCTGGAGGTCTCGATGTCTTCATTAGCCTGAATCCGTCCTTCCCGACAGGATACGGTCTCCCGGCCTTGTCGATCTTAACCTCCTTGCCATCGTCGTTGATACCATCCCCGGGTAGCCCAACTGACACGTGTGGAAGGTCGGACTTCGCAATCTTCTCATCGCCCTTAGAGTGTCCATCTCCTTTCCCTTTTGAGGAGCTCGGTCTAGCATCTTCTTCTCCTGCATGACCCCCCCGATCTCCGGCGATCACCTCCGGGCCATCGTCGAGCGACCAGCGATCTGATCGACTTCATCGTCAAGCAGTCGCTTCTCGTCACTCTGCAGCAATTCAGGCTCGTAGTCCTCATCCTCGATCAGGCGGTCACGTGCATCCAGACCGATTGCATCGATAGACATCTCTATTCCTTCCAAAGTCTCGTTGGCAACCTTGTACTTCTGTTGTATTGGGAATGTCAGAGGAGATTTCAGGATCATCCTCTCCGTCTGATGTGGCATTCTCAACCGAGGCGGAACCTTTGCCTTCTTGATGTTCAGCTCTGCACCCGCAAATGCAGTAAGTGCCCAAGCACGATACTTGTTTGCCCAATGCATACCGGTGCCCAACACATATCCAGCAAATATACCAGTTTCCCCTCTCGGCTCGAACTTCTCCCTCTGTCCCCCTCGTGCTTCGCTCGGCTTGAAGTCCACTAGCGCACCAAAAGGTATCTTCTCGCCCTTGAACTCCTCGCCATGCAGCCTCATCCATGCACTCGATCCGTTCACCTCTTCGATGTTCATGAGATGGCACAGAGTGGTGATGGCCTGCACCCAATAAAACGTGGGTAGACCGGCATGTACTAGACAAGCCGAAGTCTGGTCAATGATGAATTGATTTGTTCTTTCAGCAAGGGAATTGTTCTGCGGCCGTCCAGGCAGCGATAGGTCGTGGTTCAGCTTCAGCTCCACGCACGCATTGATCAGATCCGGGCCGTCATCCGAATATACCTGCTTGATTTTCCTCCTCCCGCAGAAGTGCTTGATAGCCCTGACGACTGAGTCAGTGTCTCTTCTCGCGGTGGGAAAAGCCATGATAATTCCGGTATATATGTCCCGGATGATGAGCGCATACCTGCCTTCCACTTCATGATCTCCTGATGCCGTCACAAAGTCGAACGTCACCAGGTCACCGAACGTCTTCACTTCTCTTTTGAATGCTCCCGTTCGTGATCTGAAGTGTCTCATCTTTGCCTTGACGCATGATTCGCAGAAGGGATTTCGGTATCTGCGTGTAAGCAAATGAGCTATGGAGTTGGCGTCCTTCTTGAGGACTCCCACTTTCCTCTTTATTGATGATCCTTCGTACACGTCTACCTCGATTCCGGCATCTGGATCATCTTCATCAACCTCTTCCTCGTGAGCTTCGGCATCACCATGTCGATGCGGGACTGACCCAACATCTACAGGTATTTCCTCAGCCACGGGAGGCGGACGTACCGGACCGGCTCCTCGGGGTGGCCCGAAGTCGAATGCCCCGTCGTGGTGTTCGCCCTCGGCCTCTGCGGACTCACCGACAGCGGCGGGTGTGACGTCGTTCTCATCGTCACCTCCCTGATCTGCCTCGTCGTTCGTTACCATTGCCAATACTTCCGAAAAGTGCTCCTTGAGGTCGTCTATCGTAGGGCGATGCCTGTTACTCCGAAGTTTACCATCACTCACTAGGTACGGGATGTCGTCCTTGACCTGCAAGTGCACGAATCCCTGCTTTGGCGTAACCATGAAAGGTCGTTTACCAGGCATCCAGTGAAATGCATAACCCATCTTCATGCATCTCCTCCCCACTGACAATACCGTGGGTGTCTCATCCAATACATGCGGCTCGACAGTCTCGTCCAACTCGTCAACGACTATCTTGGCCACATCAGATGTGGAAGTGGAACCATTCGCGGTCTGGAACACGATCTCGTCGTCATCTTTCACGATGTCGACACCCAGGCTCTTCGCCTTGGCTCTTCCAATGAGATCATGACCACATCCGGTGTCCATCAACAATTTCACCCGTTTGCTGATGCACGTTGACATGGCGAAAACGTTCTTCGGCATACCATGCTGCTTCTTCCAGTCGACAGCCGATTCCTTGATCTCGTCCTTGTTCCGATCATACTCGAACATTATGCTGCTCTCCTTGGTCACCGGGAAGTAGTGCTTCTTATATACATCATCCACTACTTCTCTCAGTATCTTTGCACGTATCAATGATCGTTGGACTTGATAGGCTGACAATTCACGATGATCACTGCTTTTGAACTTCTTCTCGTCGACGTACACGTACTGATAAGGCTCATTCTCATTGTCCTCATAACCGTACCATTCCCCTTTTCGTTCCCATTGCCTTCTCTCGTCTTCGAGGTAGGTGATCTCCCCATTCTCGGCGACGTCGAGCACTTCCTTGAACCACACCATTTTCTCGGGGATCTCGGACTCGCCAGACCATCTCGATGATTCGCTCATCGCGTCGTCATCGTGCTCGTGGTAGACAGTCTCGGCTTCGTCCGGTTCGACCTGATCAACATCCTTCTTGAAGCTTACCTTCCCCGCAGGAGCCGATTGCTTCAGGACTATCGCGGGCATTGCGATGGCCCTCCTCGCAATGGCTGGCGCTGCGGCTTTGGCGGCAGCCTTCGACTTGGCTTGCGCCTTATCATTTGACGTTGCTGGAGCTGAATTGTTCTTGATGAGCTCATGCCTGTACTTACAAGCGCTTCCCCTATCGCACTTCCCCTTCTGAAACGCGAAGCATGCTCCATCATCCCTCTTTGGTGACGATGATCTGGACTTGGATTTGCCCTTTCCTTTCCCCTTGGACATGCTCTCCAACTTATGCTCCGTCTTCTTGCTGTGGGAAAAAGTGCATTCATTCCCTTTCACGCACCCCTTCGCCGATTTGAAGTGGTACCAGCAGGGGTTATCCTTGCTTCCGCCCGGACTCTTGCCTCTGTCGCTGGCACCGTCGGACTTGCCGTTCTTGCCAGCGTGGCCCTTTGCCTTGGCTTTTGGGAGCACAGGAGCGGCATCAGGTCCACCGGGTTTCCCCTTTCTGCCCTTGCCACCCTGGTTCTCCTGTTTGCCAGTTGCTGGAGCCGCATCCTTCCCGCCTGACTTCATCATCGACTTGACCGATTTCTCCTTCATGTCGAGCATCAGGTCTTCCCGATCTGCCTTGATCTGATAGTCGATCAATGCCAATAAGAATTCATACGTCTTCTGAGGATGCTTGTCCGGTAGTCTATGGTAGGCATTGAGGCCGAACTCCATCTTCTTGCTCCCTTTGAACTTCCTGTAAAGGATGTCTCTGAGAGCCAGCTTACTGGGTCTGTCCTCGCTCCTCATCTTCAGCAGCAAATCATACCATTTGTTCCTGAACATGACCAAGTTCTTGTCGCCAGGAAAGTCAAGGTTGAATAAGATGCTCGATGTGGTAGACAAGATCCGTTCTATCGGAAGTTCTGAATGATTGCATAACTAATGCCACCAACTCTCGTCCCTTCACGATCACCCCTTGTTGATGTCGTAGTTCAGAGTGTCGTGTAGCATCGAGGTATACGTCCTTGGCTTCGTCAGGTGCTTGTTTCAGCATGTTCTGCATGCCCATGGCCATCTTAATATCTATCGTAGCAAATCTGTCGCCACCCGAATCGCTAAGCAAATCCAGGTCTGGGTTCAACCCAAGAGCCTGCTCCAGCCATTTCGTCCATGCGTCGGTATCTGGATCTGCACATGCGCTCAGAACATTCATCAGCAGTTGCATCTTCCAGGTATCAAGTTGATGGATCTTTGGCCAGGCCGGAATAGATACTCTCTCGGCCTCTTTCCTCGAGATTCTCGGTCGATCATTCTTGATCTCTCGGTTATCTCTCGATCTCCTTCGTCTCCTCCGTGTCCGATCGTCTTCTTCCTCTTCTTCTTCCTCGTCTTCCTCATCTCCTTCGTCGTCGTCATCCTCATCCTCATCATCGGGTGGATCATCCGGAGGTCCTCCTCCGCCACCAGCGAGGCTCAACTGACGTCGACCCGCTCCCTGCCCATTCCCATTGGGCGGGAATCCACCGTAATCCAATGGGGGCGTAGTACCGTTGTTTCCCCCCCCATCACCACCACCAGTCGTAGTAGTGGATTGTGGGACATGCCCAACAACCCCTTGCATCTGGGATAGGTGTACATCGATCATTGGATCACCGAAAGACGGAAAGAGGATCGAACCTGGCATCAGCGACGAATTAGGGATTTGATTTGAAGACGATGACGGGACTGACCCAGCCACCTTCTTGTCTATCCTATTTGAATTAGCCTGGGTTCCTCCCTCAGCGCGTTTCACTACTGCTCGTTCACGATGTCCATCTTTGCTGCTGGAGGCTTCCTGTGTCTCCAGCTTCTTGTGTGCACGTAGTTCCTCGTTGTCAGCATCGAGTTGGCGTACAAAACTCTCTTCTTGCTTGAGCGTCGCCTCTCTTTCCTTCAGTTGTCTCTGAAGCTCATGCATCTCCACGAGGTACTCATCGTACATTCCCTTAGCTGTCAATCTCCAGTACTCAGCCTCCTTCGACTTCTCGTCCATCGTGCACCGTTCCTCTTGTTTCTCTTCTTTGACCTGGGCTAACTCCAAGATCGCATCCTGACGATGACCACCTTCGACAGCAATCATCTGGTCCTTCATCGACACGTCGGACTCATACTGTTTGACGATCTCTTCTTTTTCGCGAAGCAAGCAATCTGCTCTCTTCGATTCCTGTTCCGCAAATACTGTAACGTCATTCAGCCTCGCCATCAGCTGTTCCCTGGAGTCCTCCAAAGAGTACGTCTCGGGGCGCTTGACGAGTGCATGCTCCAACTGTGATTTCAGACTTTGGACCATCTCCTCCTCGTTGAACTTCTCGATAGATGTAGAAGATTCTATGCCTCTGATCTGTTGCTGATAAACTGATATCTGTTGTGAAGCCTCACGGTGTATCTGATTTGCACGTATAGCTGATTCCTGCGCGGCCGACTTCTCGCTTGCCATGTAGGATTTCATCAATGCAATCTCCCGCTTCTGCTCCATGATAGTTCCTTCAGCTTGCCTCATCTGTTGCATTATAATATTCGACTCCATGTCTTTCTTCTCCCCGTACTGAAATGCGTTCATTTCCACCTTGCGCATCTGTTGGGCTTCTTCCTCAAACTTGCGCCATGCCTCAGCCATGTGGTGTTGGTGGTGACTCACTAGATGTCCCGACTGCTTGCTGGCAATCTCGCATCGTCTTTCCAGCTCCTGGATCCGGATGGTGCTTCCATAGTCTTCTTGGTTAAGATTCGCCATTGCTGCCGACTTTCATCAAGTGTCTTCTGATATTCCCCGATCTCCACCTCCATCTTATTCTTCTCTTTGATCACGGCGCGAAAATCTGCACTGGTGGGTGATTTTGACCTCCCACCCTTCGATGTCGATCTCACGCCCTTCTGCGACGTCCGTGGTGTCGCAGGCGAAGATGATGATCTTCTCGGTGGGGATTCTCTTTTCTTCGACTCCTGATGAACATCGATCTGCTTCCATGATCTTGTGGGAGTAGATATGTCGCTGAATAGCGCGGAACCTCCGCTCCCAGGTTCATCCTGTGAATCTGCAACCATATACATCACCGCAGGAAGAGCCATCAATCCATTGGATCCCTCTGAGCTGCTGTTCCCAAAAGTTGCAGTACTTGGGCTCGCCGAAGACGCCATTGTACTGTGTGGATTGTCGTTCCTTTATTGTCCCTGTACCCGCAATAAACCAGCTGTCTCCCAGTCCAGTGTAGAGCTCGCAGTTACGGCTGATAACCTGTCAAGAGACGGCAAGGTGACGTCCCGTGGGACGCTGTGCACCGAACCCTCAAGCTTTAATACCAACTGTCAAGAGACGGCAAGGTGACGTCCCGTGGGACGCTGTGCACCGAACCCTCAAGCTTTAATACCAACCACGTAGAAAGGTGTATACGGACGATGCCGTTATAGCCGAACCCGTGTAAACGTTGTAAGGAAGAAGGAATGATAGTTACAACAGTGGTCCTGACAAATGCAGCGCAAGCGAAGTGTTTTTCGCTCTGAATGCCGATCACGTAGGTATGCAGTCACACATCAGATCTTGAACCTCAATTGTGTCTTGAGCCTTGAGCCAAATGGCGATCAATGGAACTTGGGAAGCAACACCAACAAGGACCTCAGAACAGCTACCCAATTTCGGCACGGGGCCTAGAGGGTTTTAACATCCCCCATTTGGGTCGCATTGTTCATCATGCGGTCCAAACACCACAAAACGTTCCACTGGCCACGGCTTCAACTACGAAATCGTGTCGTGCATTCTTTTACTTGCTATCACTACACCGTTCATTCGCTGTGAAACATGCCGGGTTCGATTGTACGAAAAGTGAAACATTCATCCTCCAATCGAAGCACACATCCATATGCAGGTGTATATAATACACTGTGGCCACTTCACTTGACCGCCAGTGAACATTCCAGCTGCCGCATTTGCGCATCGCGCAGCTGTCATCCATAAATGGGTTGGCCACAAAAGTCCACCAGACGCGCCCGCTTGTGATCGGTCTGCATATCTCCGGCAAAGAAACATCGGTGAGTAATCAATGCAAATCATAGCCATTCCAGATACCATGGACAATGCATAAATAATGAAAAGATATCATCTATAAGGTAATAGTTCCATCCATGAATATCCAGAGCGTCATAGTCATCGGAATATGTAACCATGTACACACCCATCATCTTGGACACATGAATATAAATCATGACATAAGTCGTTCCACCGAAACAGTGTCGATGTGACGCAAGTAACAGATGGGGACTGGCCCACATCGTACCGCAATCATCATCTTCACGAAGCATACCTGTCCCCAATGGACAGCCTATGGGTACGTCGGCGGAACTCCTCGTCCAAGTTCTTCTGGGCTTCTCGTGCCCGGACACACTTCTTGTTGTAGTCCTCTGGCAACCAGTGCCCTTTCCGAAGGCACCAATCCAGCAGGGGTGTGTCGCATTTGTTCGGGTCGATGGCCGAGATGATGGCGCTCACGTTGACCGCGTAACCATGCTTGCCAAGGTTTAGGCCATCCCTCACGAATGATATATACTTGCAGTTGAAAGCTAGTGCAAAACATCTGAAAATAATATCACCCACCGGGTGCACTCGGTCCTTGACCAGGAGCTTCATTTCTTCCTTGGTGACATCGAGGATTCTCGCTGCAATCCACAGCTTGTAGAATGTGTAAAGTCCCTCGCATTTGTTCACCATCATACGAATATATTCGTCACGCTCCTCAACCGATCGGAAGGCTCTTGTCCGAACATTCTCCGATTGAGAAATCTTCGTTATTGTTGATGGCAAAAGTATACCTTCCTGATCATGCTCAGTGATGTTGGGGTACCTCTTGAAATCATTGTGATAAGGGCAGC
The DNA here is from genome assembly GCA_963377175.1 of Effrenium voratum. NCBI lineage: Eukaryota > Dinophyceae > Suessiales > Symbiodiniaceae > Effrenium > Effrenium voratum. The sequence continues at coordinate 761,923 of CAUJNA010001546.1, forward strand.
CCGGATTCCCTTCGAGTCCGGCATTCATCGTTCTCTCCTCACCACCTTCAAACATCCCCCACATCTTGGACAGCTGGAGTGCGATAAATCCTGCCATGTACTGAGCCTCACGCGGCTCGTCAAGGCAGATCGCCATCCGTTGGGAACTTATAATGTCCCGTGACGTCAGATCGGTGTCGCGGTAATGCCAACCGCCGTCTTCTTCTTCTGACGCATAGCCGGATGTATATCCTTGCGTGTCCATGTCGTCATCTTCTCCCGGAACTTCCTCCGCTTCGTCTTCATCCTCCTGTGCTGCCGCATCGTGGTTAGCTTCTTCCTGTGCACGCCTGGCATCTCCAGAGACGTTGGGGTTTTGGTTGTCCTCCTCGTCATCGGATTTGATGTGAATGTAGTATCTTCCGATGGAGATCAGTTGTGCCTCGCACTCCAGGCATAAGCAGAAGCAGGTGGGGATCGCGGTCGCACATGATGGACATATCCGGCACCTCAGTCCTTCCCATGTCTCATCATTCAGGATGACGACTTTGCTGACTTCGTCCCGGACCTCGTTGACCTGTGCGTTGAACTCTTCCATCTTGTTGTTTCGATAGAGTTCGCAAGCACGATTAACCATGTCAACGATGTAGTGCAGATTATCGGCACCTGTCTCAGTCTCCGGCATCCTCTCGCTGATCTTTGCGACGTTCTGGAGGAACATCGCAGCCGACTCTTGGGAAGAGTTGACAAAGCCAGGGCAGATCTCGTTCTCCACACACTTCGAGTACGCCCTCTTGATGTCAGCGTACTCCAGGCGCTTCCCTCCATTGCTTTTGCCAATCCAAATGGACTTGACCTCATAGAACGGGATCACGTCAAAGACCATGAAAGTCCCATTAGCCGCGACTCCAGCCCCATACCGCGCGAGGGTTGCACTGGGAATATAGATGATCGCAATCGGATCCCCTCTCCTCACGTTCCGTAGCGTTGTCTTCGTCGCCACGTTCATCTCATCCCATGGAGCAAACGCCCCGAAGTGCAGTGCTAGCCTGTTGCCGCCATCGATTCCGCCGGGGACTAACCCACAGCGTACGATGCTTGGCAGGTTTTCCACATACGTCACATGGAATGCTCCTCCGAGAGTATCACCCATTCTTGCGGAATACCTATTCGCCAGTGCGGATGAGCTCATGAATCCAAAATCACTGTGACCGGTTGTGACTCGGATGCACCAAGGTCTGTACCATCCATCGCATCTGTTGAACATCCTGTCGATGTCGTCCCGATCCACGCCAGCCTTGGTCATTTCCTCCCTGGCTGCCCTCGTGTCGTTCGGGTTCATGATGCTCGGAAACCTTGCTGCCAAACCTGGAATCTCGATTTTCTGCTTCCGGATTCCTGCCACTTGATCACCTCCATGATGCCCATGTATCGTTTCGCTCTCGTGGTGTATGGTGGGAATATGTCGTTGTTCCGGTCGTCAATGACAGCATCAATGTCGACCCATCCACCCTCGTCGCACCTGAAAGCACTTCCTCGGCAATTGCCGATCTTGTGTCGAAGGACTCTGCATAGGTCGTGAGATAGCTGGTTTGCTTGGTCCCTTGTAGTAAATACCGAGCGATCATCACCAATCCTGCATAGTGGAGCACCGTCGAAAGGAGAAATGCAGAAGTTGACACTCTTGCCAAGTTGCATCACGTCCACTTGCTCAAGGATTGCACCTCTGGGAAAGTACCTGGGGTCAACAATAGACGCGTATGCCCGTGGCATATGCACGTCAATCATGTCGCCGTACTTCGGGATGTAGCACGGGATGGTGTCGCATCCCACCTCAAGCGTCCTCTTGAATGTCCTGCTGTCCCCGCAAGGGTTGTAGGTGAGGTCGACGCCACCACATTGTAGCTCTCCTCCCTCAGCCGTGTCAGCCATCTCCACCAAATTAATAGTGTAGCTGTACATCTCAATTGTTTCTTTCCCTGCTTGTCCTCCTTTCTTTCTTTCCTTGGACGTTGATGAGGACGGTTCCTCCGTATCCCCCATGTCTTCATCAGATGAAACAGGGTCACTGCTGAGTAGCTCACGGAGCACCTTCATCGCCTTCTCATTTCCAGCAGCCTCCTCAATGTCCTTGCAGTCGCCGTCGTGGGCCAGGTTCGCGCACTTCTTACAGATCCCCATATCTCCCATGCACTTCTCCATTGACTCCAGGAATCCTAGCGCCGCTCTCCGCCCGTCGATCACACGCTGCTTCTTGTCTTCCTTCTCAGTATTGGTTTGAGAACTTCGACTCGGGTCTGGTGCTTGACCAAGACCCTCATCTTCGCCCCCCGTGGCCTTTCTCTTGGAACCTTGTGCAGAGGGCTCGGTGATCAGGGATCGTGGATGTCTGGGCTTGACCTTGTTCATGATGTCAAGCACCTCCTTCGTGGGCGCGCCGAGCTGTGCGGACGGTTTGTTCCGCTTTCTGTTCGGGCCCGTCGTGTGGGTCACGTTCCCAGCGAGGTGTCGCACTATTGACTGCTCGAACTCCCTCTTGATCTTCCATGCATCCTTCCACAGTGGCAGTTCGTGCTGGAAGTACGACATCACCTCAAAGAATCCCAACACCATCTCGACGACGTCTCCCAAGGATTCCTCGTTCGTGGTTTGTCCCAGGAGTTCATACATAGTTCCTTGGTCGAGCACACTCTTGATCCAGGACGAATATGCCACATTGCCAAGATCCTTGCCTATCAAGAAGATGGACATCCTCTCCTCGACTCCCTCGGAATTCTTGCACACGATCACATCCCGGGATGCGCCCAATTGCTTCCCGGGACCGTTGTTGTAGAACTGCGCTGCTTGATCCACAGTCATGCTCACGAATCCCACGTGAGAAAGCTCCTTCTTCAGCCTTGAATACACGAGCTCCCGTATGATCGTGATCATGGCCTGGATGTTGTTGACGTCCACCATGAGGTTTTGAAGGTCGGGGATTGCCACCACGCATTCCGCGAAGAGGCGCGTGTACATTTTCTTCCCCTCGACAGACATTGCAATACCGTTCGTGTCCGCGTTCCAGTTCGCGCAACAGTTCACGCAAGAAGAGGGATTGTACTTCGACTTCGGTCCGAGCACCTTCGACTTGCTCATCTGCATCTCTTTAGCGCAATGTTCGCAGATAAACTTGCTGAGCTCCGTGACCGTATACCATCGAAGACGTTGATCACCGGCATCGGCTTTCCCAAAAGCGTCCTGCTCGCCGTGTCCTTCATCTTGTTGCTCTTGCTTCCTCTTCGACTGTGCAGTGAAGGTCGGCTTGTACTCGAATTTCACCTTCGAGTCCTCCATGTTCTTCGGGATGTTGAATCGAAGGTCGGGCTCGTTTATGCACGTCCCCTCCAGCTCACACACAAACACGTTGCTTGGTGCGACCGCATCGATGGATTTCTCAATCAGCAGTCGTTTCAGGAGGAAATGTTGCAAGTTCGAGCTCCCAGGGATCTTGTAGTTCTTTCCTGTGAGCGCATGGACCACGCGCCACAGGCGATCGTTCTCGGTCACCAGCGCGCCTACCGCCTTGCAGATCTCGCTAACCTTGTTGGCGATCGTCCCCAAGTCCCCTCTTCCACCATGGAAAGCAACATCGCGATTCACGCTCACCACGACCAGGCCCTTGCATGTGTTGACTAGGTCAGATATCGCCTTCTGCAGGGAGTCGATGATGGGGTTGGCGGTCACCTGCCATCCGCATCCTCTCATGCACACCCAATCATATAGCGACATCCAGATGTGCACCGACATTGGCGAGTCATCCATGTCTCGCCTCCGCCGTTCAGCGATGAGCTTATCCAGCTTCTGCAATCGGGAGATGATGTTCAACGTGTCGTTGGGTGAGGAGACTTGCTCACTCGACCCATAGTATGATCTCTCCTCGATGTTTGTCCATCCCTGTTCGTTGACCATCATCTGGAAGGTCTTCGGGCTCCCTTTCGAGTTGACGGCCCTCAGGGGCCAATCCAGGACCAAGAAGCTCTTCTTGTGGATCATCATGTCGCGAATCGTCGCCTCGCCAATGGGGCTCCTCTTCTGCCTATTGATAATCCGGTTCAACTGTCCAGGTGCGTTGTCCGGGTTCTTCTCCGCCTAAATCAACGCGTTGATGGCTTTGGCGCCCGGAAGGCGTCCAGTAATCAAGCATCCTGTTTGGGCACACAAGAAAGCATACAGCTGTAGCCATGCCGCATTTCCCTTCCCAACATAGGAAAGAATGATCTTCTCCGCGCTGGTCTTCTCCTCGAAGTGCTATAGCGAAGAGGTCAGGCATCTCAGCATACACTCCCAATATGTTGCGTTCTTGCCTTCTGCAAGACACGGCCCAAATACAGTTTGTATGATTGGGTACCCCGTATTGTTGTCTATGTTGAAGTTCACATTGACAGTCGCTCCGCCCAAAGTGGTACCCCCTTCGAATGAAGTGTAGGTATCGTGTCCAGCAGTTGGGTTGATAATTACCCATCTGTCGTCGTCACCGCCAGAGTTCATTCGGAACATGGAGTCGATGATCTCGTTGTCGATCTTGACAGCATCGCTGGCTTGCGACCCCCCACTTGGAGCTCCCGGCTGGGGGACTGACCCACCAGCGGTTTGACTCCTTTGCCCGGAGCTTGATGCCGACTTCTGCTGTCGCTCCGTCTTCCGTGGCGGCTCCGTCTTCGATGAGCCCATCACCCACCATGTCGGCTCTTCCCCAACCACGAAATCCTCGGGGTACTTCTCCAGTTCCCTCTCGATTTCATGAATCGTGCAGTATTTATTCTGGAAGAATTCGATCATGACGTCCTTCTCGGCCTTCTTCTCGATCTCCTTCATCCAGCTTACCCACTTGCGCCGATCTTGGTTCTCAGCGGCCCTGTCAGCCGCGTGCGGTGCCAAACTGATGGAGTTGATGTTCATCGCAGGCAGCTTCGACTCATAGATCATATCGATGCACCATAGGAAATCCCTGGCGTACTCAATCTCCCGGTAGAGATCGTTCAGCTCCCTTTTGTCTGGACGGAAATAAGCTGTATACGACTGATCTTTGGAGTCCTTCTCACCGAGCAATGGCTGCAATCTCCTCATGATGAAAGAGACGCACATGAGCGAATTGACCGCTCCGATGCACGCGTCAGAGATGTCACTGGGGGTTGACCCACAGATCATCCAGCGCAATAGGTTGTTCTGGCTGGCATTCTCATCCCTCCTCAGTGCATATGCGAGGTTCTTCATCGATGCCTGCAGCTCATTCTGGTAGACCAACCCAAGGTCCCAATTCTTCTGGTAGTCGTCCTTGGAACCACGACCGTAGGAGTCGATCTTGGGAGCCTTGATCACGCTCAACGTGAACACTTTCCCCCAGTTTCGATCTCTGTATCTTGCGATTCTCCGGTCGTGCCTCTCAAACTCTGCAGTTGTCTGGAACTCCTCAGAGCTCCTCCACCTTCTCGATGACGATGCCCTAGATGACTCGTCGTTGATGAATTCTTTGTACACCTCCCCAACCGGGGTGTTCTGGTGGAATGCTGCTTTGAACGACCGTTCATCGTTGTCCTCGGCCACGCCTAATGCGAGATCCCAGATGTTCGCGATTGATCTCAACATATCCGCCCCTTCCATGCAGTACTTGGTTACGTTGAGCAACTCGGGGTTCTTCGCCAGCATCGTTGCCTCACCGCAAAGTTGGTTCAGCGCTGACACGATCTTCTTTCCCTTGCTGCAGAATTCCCTCCATCCAAGCATGCATTCGTCGGCAGAAAGCTGTCCGAAAACTTTGCTGATGAACTCTAAGGCAACCCTCATAGACTGCCCTTCACCTTTCATCATCCCGCGGCCCTTGGCAGAATAGTACGCTGAGTATGCATAAATAGCGGGGACGCCGATGTCCTCGATCCACTTCACGCACATACCCAGGTCGCTGCTCACCTCCATCCTCTTGGGCATCCTCTTGCCATCCTCGATGGCGTTCTTCACCAAATTTCCCAAGAAGATTGCTGCTTGCCTAGATTTCCCAACAGGCACGCAGAAGAACTCATTCGTGTTGACGACAGTCGGATTGGCAGTCATCTTGATGATATTCTCCAGAACCAGGAAAACCCAAAATAAGCAGCAGCAAATGAAGCCACGGAATTGTCCCAATACGATCCCAGCTTCAGATTGAGGTGACGAACTCGTCCAGCTCCTCCTTGAAGCCTGGGGTTCGGGACTGACCCAGCTCCCCGTATGCACCAGAGGTTCGGGACTGGCCCAGCACCTCGGTTGTGCAGTTGGGGTGGTGCAGATTTCGCTCGCAGTAGCTTGGTGCTTCCGCGATCTCCTTCGCGTAATGCAAGCAAGAGCGAGTTTCAACGGTGCCGGTTTGAGGCACCTTGCTCGAGCACGAAAACGGCGAAGGATCACACCCACAATTATTGACGTGTACAACTGGGTTTCTTTGGTTTCACGACCAGCACAAGGTCCATGCTCATGGTTTCCATTGCATTTCTTAGACAACGAGCCACCAAGTTCAAAGTTCCATGATACAACTCTCCATGGTTTCTTGATTGGCATGGGTTTCTTTGCATATCTTTGTTTCAAGCCATAGCGACACCCATCAAACTCGTGACTAGTCCCATCATGCACGACCTCACGCAGTCTCTCATCTTTCCAATAATCACAACTTCCAGGCAACTCAAACAAAATCGCAGCTCGTTTTGTCATGGCATGCCGTTTAATTTCAACGAACCGTTCAAATAATCTCCAAAATTCTCTTGTTTGGCCTCGATTTTCTCTGCGGTGTCAATTCCGCGAGTCTTGTTGAGGCGTGCCCATGATGATCCCCCCGTGCAAGGCCCGGCGAAGAACAACAAATCGGAAGGTTTGGTAAGCACATGTCTGGCGATTCTCCCCCCGTACTCGCTCAGTAAGTCATCAACCAGGGTTATGGTGACAACCTGCGGCCCGTCATGGCGGGCAAGAGCAGTGAACCAGTTACGTGGTTCGGAGCATGCCATCAGCACGATGGGCCGAGCCAAGTCAACACTGTAAAGAGTGACGACTGTGCGAGTTCTCATACCAGGAAGCGAGACATGAACAGGAGCGCGAAGCACACCACCGTCATGTTTGACCATCGCGAGTTCAATACCCGGCGCTAACTGTGGCTTGTGCTTCACCGCAATGCGATACGGAACAAAACAACGACCAGGGACAAGCTGCTCGTGATTGATATGCAACAACGCATGAGCAATTTCAATCGGAGCAACGTTTCCAAAGCAAGGTCGTTAACGCACTTCAACTCTATGCGCTCGTTCGACAGTTCTTCAACAAATGCGGCCAGCACGGACTGCATGTCAACATCCCCGGACCCGACGTGAATTGGTCGTGGTCGTGGAGACCGTTCCCGCGCCGGTGCAGCGACCGGTACGGGATGAAACTGCCAAACTGCGCGTTCAACCCAACCATCAATTCGCACACATTGCAGCCCCGGGTCAACTCTATCCTCAACTTTGAGCCATGACCCATTCTTCAGAAACCAAGTGGAACGAAGCCACTTGCTCCCAAACGGTGTCATAACCGCGAGTGGAGGTTTCACACGCATCAATCTGGGTCCCTTGGCAACAACAACCGGATCATGTCCTTCATGCTCATGCAATCCCTCTTTAGATGTTAATCCAGACCACCATAGGTCCGGGGGCATGATCGGTATGTGTGTGTACGGAAATGTTGGAACTCCGTCAACTGTCCCCGAAGCGGTCTGCATGGTCCCCTTTATGGGATCACACGTGGGTGTGAGCGCCTTGAGGGTATCCGGGTCAGACAGCAAGCTCGGGTCAAGTAGACCAATCTGCAAACATGCATGTTTCCATTTGCGCCCATCATTGAACGCCTTGGTGTAAATATCGGCCGCCATCCTGTCGGTGACCTCATACGCCAAGTACATGTAATCACGTGTGAACATCTCATGCATCCACGAAATGCTAACACCATGGCTTCTCTCAAGGTGGCGCATCGTGGGGTTCCTCCCCGATCGCACGACACCGATCATAGCCTTATTATCGTCATAGAACACAAAGTTCGGTGACTTCTTGAGAATCCGCTCTACCAGCTTGAGAGCGGGCATACCCATCGATCTCATGGCAACGTCGGCCGCAACAATCTCGGCCTCGGGAGTGGAGTGACTCACACAACCCTGTCTTTTAGAGCTGCCAGACAACGGAAACCGGGTATTAGGCCCTTGTATATTCAAGTGTCCACCGGAGGTGGAACGCAGCGAGTCAATGCATCCCGCAAAGTCAGCGTCCGCATACAAGGCCAAGTGCACATCGTCCATAGGGTCTCCAACCCAACCGACCATGCGCCAATGTTTGGTATGATGCACATAGCACATCAAGTGATGCAAACCCCGATCATCGGAGTCAGTCCACCTATGCACGTTCCGTGCTAGGCGATTCACTTGCCGCAACAAATCGAAGCGAGCAATCCGCGCACCGTACAGCAACTTCATCAGTACGCTAGCGGCATGCGGAGCAAGGTGTCCACGCACGGGCTCCTTCATGGCCAACTCAGGAGTCCCTCCCCGTTGGTCCGGCACTGTGGCAGAACCGTCGGTGGGCACAAGATTGTTACACCAATTGCACACGACTGACGGCCCCTCTCTGGCAGGCTTCCGTGAGACGTGATTCTTTGTTTCTTCATGCAACTCAGGGGTGACAACCTTATTCAACTTCACGTCGCCCGCCACTTCAAGATAGCGGTCGACACAGGAACGTAGGAACTGTTCCATGTCATAGGTCACCGTTGTTACTCGGTGTCCGTTCCCGAGAGTGACGTTTCCCTTGCTTTGATTGCAACCAAGGTACATGTCAAGTCCAGTCTCGGGCTCAATCTTCAAACGTGTACGCAACATGCTCCACCCTTGGGCAAGGTTCTTCTGCGGCCCTGCCATTTTGAAGTCGTCGACATACACAACCAGAACAAGCTGGAGCTTTTCGTGAATGTACACTGAAGGCCATTCTTCGCCGATGGGCTCAAAACCAACGGCACGCACCGACTCATCGCAGTGCTGCTCCCAAAATGTTCCCGCATCTGGGTGTCCGTACAGCGCCTTCCTCAACGGGACGACTGGTCTTCTGTACTTATCCCATTTGCATTCACTTGGCACGGCCTCCGGTGGCAATTCAATCCAACACGGCGTGCCTCTCAAGGTGGCCTGTATATACGCCTGAACAGCGTCGGCCATCTGCACATCCCAGCCATCATGACAACCCAGAAAATCCGCCCAACGCGAGGCTTCAAATGAAGCAGGGGAGTTCCCCAAATCTTGAAACATCGCAGCCTCAAAGCTTTGGTTCTTCACTTGGTTCCCCAGCAACACGCCTCTACCCTTGAACTTCCTCTTAGGATCACCAACAGGCAACTGTGAGTGCTTTTCAACGCAAATGCCATGTGCGCGAGCCATGTGTATTTCCTCCCCCTTCGCTTTTGCTTCTCTGGCTACAGCGTCATATTCACGCACCGCGCCAAGATCGAAGACCCCCTGGTCGATTAATCCCGACCACTCTTTCTTCATTGATGCTAATGCATCAGGGTTGGTCAACATCTCTTTCCGGCCTACCGGCCTGGATACTAAAGCGTCGAAGAATCGTACAACTTTCACAGCTTTCTCTCTGTGCTGTATTCGCTCAGAAGTCACGCACGGCATCGATGGGTACTTCTTGGCTTCACCGTCTTCGCCTATCGCAGGCATTGCGAGTGGCACTTTTCCAGAAACTATCTCAGCAGACTCCTCCCATTCATACCAGGTAAGATCCGTCGATTCGTCGACCGATGGATCCGTCCCCGATGCCGTCTCAGCTTCGTCTTTATGACTCTCAATGACTGATGCAACCGCCTTCGTCCAGTTTGGAGTCGACTTTGATCGCTCCTCAGACTTGAACTTCCAGGCATAAATTACCACCAGACACTCAAATTCTTTCTCAAGCTGAACGTTTCGTCTCATGACGTCTTGGGACTGTTTGGAATCCATGAGAACAACCACCCCGTCGACAGGATTAACAACAATCCTGACCCATTCAAGCTCAGCCAAGTGCTTCCCATCCATTGGGTTCTTGATCTTTGATATGTTCTTCCGCAATCCCCAATTGTACTGCCATTCTACTCCACCCCAGCGGTTCCGAAGCATCGCTCGAATTCTCTTACCACCGGGCATCTGTAATGTCCGTGCCTCTGCCGGCGCGGAAATCTCAGACTCCTTACCCTTGGGATCGTCTTCTTTCCTTTTGCCACCGCCCTTCACCTCGGCCTTCTCTTCCTTGGTGTAATATTTACTCATCATCTTCCATTCTTCAGGAGTGAACTCCGGAGGTCTCGATGTCTTCATTAGCCTGAATCCATCCTTCCCGACAGGATACGGTCTTCCGGCCTTGTCGATTTTAACCTCCTTGCCATCGTCGTTGACGTACGTGATGCCATCCCCAGGTAGTCCAACTGACACGTGTGGAAGGTCGGACTTTACAACCTTCTCATCGCCCTTAGGGTGTCCATCTCCCTTCCCTTTTGAAGAGCTCGGTCTAGCATCTTCTTCTCCTGCATGATCCCCCCGATCTCCGGCGATTACCTCCGGGCCATCGTCGAGCAGTAGACCAGCGATCTGATCGACCTCATCGTCAAGCAGTCGCTTCTCGTCACTCTGCAGCAATTCAGGCTCGTAGTCCTCATCTTCGATCAGGCGGTCACGCGCATCCAGACCGATTGCATCGATAGACATCTCTATCCCTTCCAAAGTCTCGTTGGCAACCTTGTACTTCTGTTGTATTGGGAATGTCAGAGGAGATTTCAGAATCATCCTCTCCGTCTGATGTGGCATTCTCAACCGAGGTGGAACCTTTGCCTTCTTGATGTTCAGCTCTGCACCCGCAAATGCAGTAAGTGCCCAAGCACGATACTTGTTTGCCCAATGCATACCGGTGCTCAACACATATCCAGCAAATATACCAGTTTCCCCTCTCGGCTCGTACTTCTCCCTCTTTCCCCCTCGTGCTTCGCTCGGCTTGAAGTCCACTAGCGCACCAAAAGGTATCTTCTCGCCCTTGAACTCCTCGCCATGCAGCCTCATCCATGCACTCGATCCGTTCACCTCTTCGATGTTCATGAGATGGCACAGAGTGGTGATGGCCTGCACCCAATAACACGTGGGTAGACCGGCATGTACTAGACAAGCCGAAGTCTGGTCAATGATGAATTGATTTGTTCTTTCTGCAAGGGAATTGTTCTGCGGCCGTCCAGGCAGCGATAGGTCGTGGTTCAGCTTCAGCTCCACGCACGCATTGATCAGTTCCGGGCCGTCATCCGAATATACCTGCTTGATTTTCCTCCTCCCGCAGAAGTGCTTGATAGCCCTGACGACTGAGTCAGTGTCTCTTCTCGCGGTGGGATAAGCCATGATAATTCCGGTATATATGTCCCGGATGATGAGCGCATACCTACCTTCCACTTCATGATCTCCTGATGCCGTCACAAAGTCGAACGTCACCAGGTCACCGAACGTCTTCACTTCTCTTTTGAATGCTCCCGTTCGCGATCTGAAGTGTCTCATCTTTGCCTTGACGCATGATTCGCAGAAGGGATTCCGGTACCTGTGTGTAAGCAAATGAGCTATGGAATTGGCGTCCTTCTTGAGGACTCCCACTTTCCTCTTTATTGATGATCCTTCGTACACGTCTACTTCGATTCCGGCATCTGGATCATCTTCGTCAGCCTCTTCCTCGTGAGCTTCGGCATCACCATGTCGATGCGGGACTGACCCAACATCTACAGGTATTTCCTCAGCCACGGGAGGCGGACGTACCGGACCGGCTCCTCCGGGTGGCCCGAAGTCGAATGCCCCGTCGTGGTGTTCGCCCTCGGCCTCTGCGGACTCACCGACAGCGGCGGGTGTGACGTCGTTCTCATCGTCACCTCCCTGATCTGCCTCGTCGTTCGTTACCATCGCCAATACTTCCGAAAAGTGCTCCTTGAGGTCGTCTATCGTAGGGCGATGCCTGTTACTCCGAAGTTTACCATCACTCACTAGGTACGGGATGTCGTCCTTGACCTGCAAGTGCACGAATCCCTGCTTTGGCGTAACCATGAAAGGTAGTTTACCAGGCATCCAGTGAAATGCATAACCCATCTTCATGCATCTCCTCCCCACTGACAATACCGTGGGTGTCTCATCCAATACATGCGGCTCGACAGTCTCGTCCAACTCGTCCACGACTATCTTGGCCACATCAGATGTGGAAGTGGAACCATTCGCGGTCTGGAACACGATCTCGTCGTCATCTTTCACGATGTCGACACCCAGGCTCTTCGCCTTGGCTCTTCCGATGAGATCATGACCACATCCGGTGTCCATCAACCATTTCACCCGTTTGCTGATGCACGTTGACATGGCGAAAACGTTCTTCGGCATACCATGCTGTTTCTTCCAGTCGACAGCCGATTCCTTGATCTCGTCCTTGTTCCGATCATACTCGAACATTATGCTGCTCTCCTTGGTCACCGGGAAGTAGTGCTTCTTATATACATCATCCACCACTTCTCTCAGTATCTTCGCACGTATCAATGATCGTTGGACTTGATAGGCTGATAATTCACGATGATCACTGCTTTTGAACTTCTTCTCGTCGACGTACACGTACTGATAAGGCTCATTCTCATTGTCCTCATAACCGTACCATTCCCCTTTTCGTTCCCATTGCCTTCTCTCGTCTTCGAGGTAGGTGATCTCCCCATTCTCGTCGACGTCGAGCACTTCCTTGAACCACACCATTTTCTCGGGGATCTCGGACTCGCCAGACCATCTCGATGATTCGCTCATCGCGTCGTCATCGTGCTCGTGGTAGACAGTCTCGGCTTCGTCCGGTTCGACCTGATCAACGTCCTTCTTGAAGCTTACCTTCCCTGCAGGAGCCGATTGCTTCAGGACTATCGCGGGCATTGCGATGGCCCTCCTCGCAATGGCAGGCGCTGCGGCTTTGGCGGCAGCCTTCGACTTGGCTTGCGCCTTGTCATTTGACGTTGCTGGAGCTGAATTGTTCTTGATGAGCTCATGCCTGTACTTACAAGCGCTTCCCCTATCGCACTTCCCCTTCTGAAACGCGAAGCATGCTCCATCATCTCTCTTTGGTGACGATGATCTGGACTTGGATTTGCCCTTTCCTTTCCCCTTGGACATGCTCTCCAACTTGTGCTCCGTCTTCTTGCTGTGGGAAAAAGTGCATTCATTTCCTTTCACGCACCCCTTCGCCGATTTGAAGTGGTACCAGCAGGGGTTATCCTTGCTTCCGCCCGGACTCTTGCCTCTGTCGCTGGCACCGTCGGACTTGCCGTTCTTGCCAGCGTGGCCCTTTGCCTTGGCTTTTGGGAGCACAGGAGCGGCATCAGGTCCACCGGGTTTCCCCTTTCTGCCCTTGCCACCCTGGTTCTCCTGTTTGCCAGTTGCTGGAGCCGCATCCTTCCCGCCTGACTTCATCATCGACTTGACCGATTTCTCCTTCATGTCGAGCATCAGGTCTTCCCGATCTGCCTTGATCTGATAGTCGATCAACGCCAATAAGAATTCATACGTCTTCTGAGGATGCTTGTCCGGTAGTCTATGGTAGGCATTGAGGCCGAACTCCATCTTCTTGCTCCCTTTGATCTTCCCGTAAAGGATGTCTCTGAGAGCCAGCTTACTGGGTCTGTCCTCGCTCCTCATCTTCAGCAGCAAATCATACCATTTGTTCCTGAACATGACCAAGTTCTTGTCGCCAGGAAAGTCAAGGTTGAATAAATGCTCGATGTGGTAGACAAGATCCGTTCTATCGGAAGTTCTGAATGATTGCATAACTAATGCCACCAACTCTCGTCCCTTCACGATCACCCCTTGTTGATGTCGTAGTTCAGAGTGTCGTGTAGCATCGAGGTATACGTCCTTGGCTTCGTCAGGTGCTTGTTTCAGCATGTTCTGCATGCCCATGGCCATCTTAATATCTATCGTAGCAAATCTGTCGCCACCTGAATCGCTAAGCAAATCCAGGTCTGGGTTCAACCCAAGAGCCTGCTCCAGCCATTTCGTCCATGCGTCGGTATCTGGATCTGCACATGCGCTCAGAACATTCATCAGCAGTTGCATCTTCCAGGTGTCAAGTTGATGGATCTTTGGCCAGGCCGGAATAGATACTCTCTCGGCCTCTTTCCTCGAGATTCTCGGTCGATCATTCTTGATCTCTCGGTTATCTCTCGATCTCCTTCGTCTCCTCCGTGTCCGATCGTCTTCTTCCTCTTCTTCTTCCTCGTCTTCCTCATCTCCTTCGTCGTCGTCATCCTCATCCTCATCATCGGGTGGATCATCCGGAGGTCCTCCTCCGCCACCAGCGAGGCTCAACTGACGTCGACCCGCTCCCTGCCCATTCCCATTGGGCGGGAATCCACCGTAATCCAATGGGGGTGTAGTACCGTTGTTTCCCCCTCCATCACCACCACCAGTCGTAGTAGTGGATTGTGGGACATGCCCAACAACCCCTTGCATCTGGGATAGGTGTACATCGATCATTGGATCACCGAAAGACGGAAAGAGGATCGAACCTGGCATCAGCGACGAATTAGGGATTTGATTTGAAGACGATGACGGGACTGACCCAGCCACCTTCTTGTCTATCCTATTCGAATTAGCCTGGGTTCCTCCCTCAGCGCGTTTCACTACTGCTCGTTCACGATGTCCATCTTTGCTGCTGGAGGCTTCCTGTGTCTCCAGCTTCTTGTGTGCACGTAGTTCCTCGTTGTCAGCATCGAGTTGGCGTACAAAACTCTCTTCTTGCTTGAGCGTCGCCTCTCTTTCCTTCAGTTGTCCCTGAAGCTCATGCATCTCCTCGAGGTACTCATCGTACATTCCCTTAGCTGTCAATCTCCAGTACTCAGCCTCCTTCGACTTCTCGTCCATCGTGCACCGTTCCTCTTGTTTCTCTTCTTTGACCTGGGCT
>CAUJNA010001546.1:781903-809403 GCA_963377175.1 Effrenium voratum
TTTGCTTGATTTTGGCCATTAGAGCCAGATGACCTTGTGATAGGCTTGCCAGAATACGGGACCCTGCTATCACGTTAGCTTGGCTTCAATGTGCCTAGCTGAAAGAACCGAGGCAATTCCTCGAGAACACCCGGCCTGCCTCACCTGCCAATAAAGGCCACTCTGTGAAGGCATCACGCCTCTAGGTAACAAGTGGCAACCATTCAAACTCAAAGAAAGCCTGTTTGTTGTCCGGGCCACTGCCATGTATGCAATGTATGGCGTTGATACTCCGAAAGATTGCGTTGGATTTCCCGTCCTCCAACGAAAGCTCCCGCAGGGTTCGATCACTTCCAGGGCCTGCAAAGCAGGCCTTCTCAATCTTTCATAGTAGACCGCAGGCATGTATGCAGGAGGCCAACAACCAACATACTAGGCATGGATCTCGCACTTTGCAAATATGTACAATGGCTAAGCCGTTCAACTCGGAGCACTTTGTGTTGCTTGCCTGCATCCGATGAAACAGAAACTGCAATATGTCCCTTTCAGTTGGCCAAGCAATTCCGCAGAACCCAAGGAGCTGATGGTTCAAGGGAAAAGTGGGAACTTCCATGGCAACCATAGCAGACCATCCACTGCTGCTTGCATAAGATTTGCCGTGGGCTGTATACATTGCATGCTCCATGGATAGCTGCCGGCTGACAAAAGGCACAGTATGGGGCGTCGGAGGTGGTCTTACGCACACAGCCACGCGCCATGGGCTGAAGCTCTACAAACATCAACGGAGGGCGCTCGCTCTGCTGCCCTATCTGCACAGGGTGAACTTGAGGTATGCAGAAGCCATGCGCATGTCTTCTGCACTCGTCAAGCCAAACACCACTTGCTCCAGACCGTTTACCACTCTACCGTGTTAAACACGGTGACGCACTGTAGAACCTGAGGCGCATGTACTGTGTGATGATACAGGGCTCAATTTGATGGACGCTGTCCTGCATGCTC
Source organism: Effrenium voratum (assembly GCA_963377175.1). Lineage (NCBI taxonomy): Eukaryota > Dinophyceae > Suessiales > Symbiodiniaceae > Effrenium > Effrenium voratum. The sequence continues at coordinate 782,882 of CAUJNA010001546.1, forward strand.
CACAGACTCTGTCATCTATGGCGCACAAACTCAGCTCGAGCTCATGACTTCAATGTGTTTGTCCACGGGCCTGCTTTGCCGCCAACACCCTTGTTTTTCTTCAAGTCCTGGAGACAAGGCGACGCACCTCGCCATGGGCGCATGACATGTACTGCTCACCCGTCCAAAAGATCTGGAATCAGAACGCTTCACCTGTTCGGATCACCGAAAGTGGACAAGTGAACCTATTGGTTGGGTGCTTTGAGAAACTTCAAAGCTGCAAGTGCCAAAGCAAGCGCAGGGTAGACGCAAAATGCTGTGCCACAAGTTTAGCTACGGACGATTCCCAGACTGTTACAAGCAGTGTAACACTGGTTCCCTTCTCACTCGACACACACGGGCTAGCTGGCATACTCGAAATTACAAGGAAAAAACAATCGGACACCAAATGCAAAACACCAGGACGAAATCTTAGAAGCCAGTTCTGCAGAACCCTGTGCTCAACTCGAAGGTCCTCAATGAGCTTGAGGGACAATGCCCTCCCAGTTCCTGCAGAGTCGCTGTCTGAAACCGATATCAAGCCACATTGTCATGGCCATATTTGTTAGTCACCAAAGCTTGTGTTTTTGCTTTTCCCCGTCATGTGGCTACATCACGTTACCTTTGAATCTCGAAAGCCAAATCTGCTCCGTCTCAAGCAAACGTAACATTCATCTGCTGGCCCTCCTTCGTAGCCATTCACCGTTGAAGCCAGGAGAACCAAGTACGGCCTCAGCGTCCACCCCATCAGGTCAGTCAACTTCCACTTGTGTCCATGCGACCAAAAGTCGCGCTTGTACCCTTGGGGAGCCACATACAGGGCGTACAAGAATTCAGCTGACATTTGCATGAGCAGCAACGACATGAAGATAGAACATGCCGGGTCCTCCCATCTTGCATCATGCCCATCAAAAGCTGTCAATCGCGAGACCATCGGGCCAAGGAATCTTCCTGTCTTGCCATCAGCAAAAAGTGTTGTCACTGTAAGTGATGAAATTTGAGCAGCCATTCGCAACTTCTCTCAGCATGTCAAACATCTAAGCAACCACAAAGCGGAATCAATCATAGGAACATCCTCCCTGGAACATGGAAACGGGTCAGGAGCCATCCCAAAAAGGCACATTCCACCAGAGGGTCTTGTAGATGTCCATGTCGCTTGAGGATGACAACAAAGCCTTCCGCACAATATCATCGAATTCAAGCGGACAATGGTCTATGGGTCGGCATGCTCCAAGCAGTTCTGAAGCCTCCGACCCCAAAAGCTTCTTCACAATGGGTAACGGAATCGCCGCTGCTTCATCCACCACCAGCAGCTCTGCCTCGCATGGCTCACAGAAACCCGCAGACGCGCAGGCGCCGGGGCTTTTCGCGAGCTGTCCCATCGCAATCGGCTTCAAACCCACATGCTTTTAAGGGAAAAACGCTGCAAGGGTACTGGGTCACGAGCGCACACCTCCCCATTCGTGAAAACAAAAAAACAAAGATTGCTCCTCTGGGCAAGCTCAATACGTCCGAAGCATGGCTTGCAGCTGGCTGAGACCCTGCCTTGCACCCTGACCGCATGAATGCGATTTACTGTCTGGCAAACATCATGGTATTTTGATGACTTGAAACTAGCCATTCCCCAGAGAGGAATGTTCACTACAATTGAGTCAGAACTTCCGAACCAGTGCTAACAATAGATGGCTTGCTTGCCGCTGTTATGGACCTTTGCGAGTATACACCATTCGCCTGCGCCAGATGCTGCCAGTCAGAAGGATTGATGTACTGCACGGTCTGTCGGTGATCCTGCTGGGCAAAATAACACCACAGAAGCCAAAAGTGCTTCTCATGAGTATTGTCATCATGGAAGGAATGGCCAAGGAATATGCATGATCATTGCGCAAGCCCTCTGGTTTGCCTATGAGCCAATATCACGATCATACCTGCGAAGCATCACACGCTGCAGAAAGGGTGCCTCTCTGTAGCGGATTAATGACCATCCCACCAGGCGACCAGCTTTGGCAAGTTTAGCCTTAGCTGTGCCTAGATATCAAACAGTTCAGAGAGCTCCAAATAATGTTGACTTCGGATGAATAAACCTATCCCATTGATAGGGGGGTGTTCCCTCTAAGAGTGATGACCTTCCCACTTACTAAAATAAACGGGGCCACCTCAGAGTTAGTCAGCCAGGGTTTTCTTACTCTGGGGTCAACGCTAAATGCCATCAAGAAAGTCCCAACAATCCCAAACACAAACCTTGCGACTGTTCTGTTCCTGGTACGCTACAACCCAAGCCACTCCAAGACCAATGTTCCGAGTCCTTGAAGATGTTCACTCGCACCAGCGCCTGGCGGGGATGGTCATGGAACTTAGCCAACCAAAAGGCTCTGGTTTCGGCAACCACAAAAAATCAGAGAGGATGCCAAATATAGTTGACCATAGTTGACCATGTGGGCCATATTCCTTAGAGCCCTTGGGAATTCACGAGGGGCAACAGGCCAGCCCTGATGCAACTGAATTGTGCAAGCTCAGCAGTTGGTTCCTGAAAGGGAATTCGAGGCTGCCTATCGACCGGTACTCCTGTCAAGCAAGCGACATGGGGGTGAATGTTCTGAAAGAACGGCTTGTCAAATTTGCTTCCTCGCGATGGAGAACCAATACGAGACAAGTGTATGATAAATACTCGAATCCAAAAGAATACCGAGCTTTGTTTTGCGTCTAGACAAAAGCTCCGATTGCTTTCCATAAATCCCGGAAAGAATGGGGAACCAACCACTAGAACACCACATTCCGATTCAGTGCCTTGTTGAGCTCTGGATTCTCAGCCTGCACCAACTCGTACTGCTGATGCTCCTGGCACAAAGTCACAGTCCGCCTTCCCACACTTGGAATATGAGCCATTGAGATGTCTTCCCGGTGAGAACAACATGTTTTGAGGGGTCCTGGTGGATTCTCCTCAAGCTTAACAGCCAAGACTTGAGCTACTTCAGGAATGCATTTGACTCACGCTTTGATTGATGCGCTATATGTGCTTGTGAGTATGACAGTTCTAAGACTTGAACTTTGAACAGGCAAAGATTATATATACACACATATATATGCATATATGTATATGTCTATATTAATCCATGTTGGCAACGCTGGAGCCCGGACTAAAGTCCGCAGCTGACAGCAACAAAAACAACACGCAGTGTGATCTGGCATGAACCAGATACGACAGAGCCTCCCTACCCAGTGAAGCAAACATGTGGAACGCGTCGATCCAGAGTGGGAAGATGGAGAACGGGCACCGCCGCGCTTCAAGCCGTGTCGCAGCCCAGGGCAAATACCTACAACGTTTGACTCACCTGAGATGATCGAATAACTATGTTTACATATATGCAAGCCACAACTGAGGGACTCCAAAACGATGGGCGGCAGCGTGTTACATGCCTGCTTGATGGCTGCTTGCCCAGGTGGTCATGGGAAAAAGGGACACCATGCGCTCGGTGCTGCTTCGATAAGGAAACCCACTCAGCCCAAAAGCGGAAAAATACGCTCAGGATGCTCAGGTGATATCTCTAACAGCACCACACCCTCCCAGAATCCTCGCGGAACGCGTTCCGGGACCCATCGAGCCCGATTGCACCGTCGGGCCCCGCTCGGGCCCCGATTGCACTGTCGGGCCCTGATCGGGCCCCGATTGCGCTGTCGGGCCCCGATCAGGGCGCGAGTGCGCACGAGTTCCACGCGGACGGTTTGCGAGGTTCACCGGGCCCAGGTCGGGGCCCGATTGCCCTTTCTGGGCCCCCCCCCTCGATTGCACCGTCGGGGCCCGATCGGGCCCCGATTGCGCCGTCGGGCCCTGATGGAGTCGGGCCCCGTCGACTGCACCACGCTGGCATCGCCTAGTTTTGCTGGATACAGTTGCAAGGCCGCATCCTAAGAAAACCGATTGAGCTATAGTATGGGTGGCTGGGGTTGGTGGGAGCCCGCTTGCACCACGGGAAAGGGCTTCCCTTATAGCTTTTGCAGATCCTGGTGGAAACCTCGTGGCGTTTTTGGAACTATTTTATAGCTCTTGTAGTTTCGTGGAGCCCTTGGAACCCAGGAACCGTACCTCAAACCACCCCAACCACCCCGCATTTTTGCGGAACCTGGTGGAACCCTGGTGGAACTCTCGTGGAACCTTACCTCAGGGCCGCCTCGGACCACCTCGGAGCCTATCTGGGCTGAGAACCCAAAGCTTTCAGCTGTTGGGGAAAAACAGAAACAGGACCTTCAATCCATCAGCAAGCGTCCTTCATGCCCAAGGCGTCGAAGCCCTTCAAGATAAACTCGAAGACTGTGGTGAGGTTCTCGGGAGACGGCGCCTGCTCCCCCGGCGGCGTGGCCCGGTGTTTTTGTGTAAGCCAGGAAGAGCACGGAATTCCTTCTTATGTGCCCCCAATCCAACTGGCGGAATGCCTCACGCAAACGAAACTGAAGGGGGAAGCCGTACCTTGGGGTTCGCTCGATAGAATTGGAGCCCTGCGGTTGCCTGAGACATGATTGCTTGGACACATGGCATCTGCTTGCTCGAAACCCATGCCTCATCATGAGGCGTTGGGGGCAAAGTGTGAGGGGAAGGATAGTAAAAGAAGCTCTGCAAATCCAAGTGGCCTTGGATCAGTCCTGAAAGGATCCCTGATGCCCACATTGATTTAATGTTCGAATTGGAGGACTCCCTCTCCAAGCGCAAGTGTACAGTTAATCGGTATGGGCCCAAGGCAGCTTGCTGACCATGCAGCTTTGTTTTGCATGATCTTGGAGCCGCGAAGGGGGTCCCCAAAACCAAATCATGAGTCTAGCTGAAGAAGAAGCGAAGCATCATCCAAGAGATAGTTGCAGGCCTAAACCTGAAACCACCTTGCCAATATATTTTCATGCTCTTAATTGCACAAAACATCAATTTTACAGAAGCCCTGGGCTTCAGGGCTCGGGGACCCCTCTGTTTATTCTGCGCTATGAACTATAGACACTTATATATATATATATGCAAACATGTGCACATTTTTCTATATATATATATATATATATCTATATTTGGAGAGTCCCCGCCACGCAGGCTCCGGGAATTGTACCTCTGATCGCCTCGGGGAAGCTGCTTTCCTAAGTTACCCGCCTTAAGCTTGACCTGAGTGCCTCAACAGCGGAATAAGTTCATGATGCATCCAATATGTGATCTGGACCGGAACTCTGAAGCCAAGTTCGTGTGTGTGTGTGTGTGTTCTCTGGGAAAGACCGCTGCAATGAACGGTGGACATCCGGTTGGACCCATCCCACCAATTATGTTATATATATATATATATTGATATTTATATATATATATATATCTAGAAAAGACAGCAGCTCTCGAATATGTAAAGCTAGAAAGCCTTGGGGGGAGAGTGTCTAAGCAAACCAACACAAACTCAAATCTAATTAATTGAAGGGGCCCAACATGTTTGGACACACTGCCACATGAGCCCCAAACAGAATTGCTTGTATCCCCTGTCAAAACGTGGCCCCAAGCGGCACCAGGGTCCAGCGGATCAGTCTTGAAACATCAAAACACACCAAACCCCCAACTCAAAGCACGCCAAAATCCCCGCCGTCACGAAGATGTTGGAATAGCCGTAGGCCACTGCGGCGGAGATGGCCAGCCCCAGCGCCGCGGACCTGGCAAGCTGGCCAGTGGCTTCCAAAGAACACGGAAGGGATGGGTCCAACCGGGGGGAGGAACCAAAGGGACGCAAACTGTAAAGCCACAGGATCCCAACCCCCAAAAAACACCAAGGCAAACACCGATGCGTCCTTGGTTTGGGGGAGGAAGGCACTGACAAAGAAGGTGCGGCACAAAGGAAACATGTCCAAGAGGCCACCACCAGACAGTGGAGTGTCCCCAGCAGACCCAAACGCCATCTTCAAATCACCCTGGCGGTTTGGTTGTTTTGAGATTCACAGCAACCCCTCTTGAACGGTGTGTGTTTGCAGGAAGACCAAAAGGACAGCCCTTTTGTTGGGCTGAAATTTTGGAACAACAAACAACACATCAGCTCTTGAAGAGATCGCTTGTTTTTGACTCACACACACACACGCAGCGAATTGGTCTTTCTTGTTGGGCCCTGTTTTTTTTGTTGGGGAAAATTAAGTACACAACATGTCGTTGTAGACCAACCCAGTCGGAAATCAGAGAAATATATTTTAGTTTTGGGACATTTGATATGTCTTGCGTGCCTCAGGCTTCAACCGATCAGTCGGTGGCATGTCATTGCATGTCAAACTGTCCAACGTAAGGCACACAGCACACAGCGAAATTAAGAATCAGCTTCCTTCCATACATACGATCCTTCCTAATGATCAATATTCTGGTAAAACAAAATAATAAATCATGACAATAATAATACACACGATTCATGAATAGGGTCCGCAGTCCTGCAGACTCCACTTCCGTCCTTGTCCCAACAGGCTCCCTTTTGCCAGACACCAAAGCCGTCGAACCGTTCCGGGTACAACTTCGTGCGACTGCAGTTGGGTCGAAGAGAATTTGCCTAGTCTTGGTTTAAGTATTGGCCTCATTGGCAGATTGGGGATCAGGAAACAACATCTTAACAGAGGTGCACGCAGTTGATTTCGCGATGTCTGTGCTAACTATGTATATATATATATATACGTATGATCGTAAAACGATTGAGCTGGATCATCCATAACTTTGATGTACTGTGCATCAGCTTTCGACAGTGCAGGCTGGCTGGGTTCAGTCGAGTTGACCAGTTACATAGGGGCTCCCCACATTGAGCTAGGCTCAAATACAAGATTATGACATAAGAGTGTACAACAACCACCGGAGAAGATATGAGTTCGATACAAACCAAAACAATTACAACGCAGAATTCCTGCCTGTCACAGACCGCAATGCCGCAAGCATGATGCTTGAGTCAAACAGGCACATCGTATGTTAGCAAGAAGCCAAAAAGCAAGCTTCATTTGCCAACCTGATTGCCACACGTGACATCAGCTGCTTGTGCTGCATCCTGTTTCGCAGTCAAACAAACACATTGGACATAGGAGTCAAAAACGCATGACGGAAGCAAACTTGCTCTTTGGAAAAACCCAGCTTGGCTGGCCGGCCAGCTAAAGCTGCCAACCCCCGTGCATCTCAGCCACAGTGCCATGTGCTTTTGTTGAAAGCGGAAAAAAACTATTCGGAATGAGCAGACCACTCAGACGTAAGCAACAGCCCAATTGTACAACTGATCCAAGCAATGCTGGTGCCTGGTTGCGAACAATCGGAACATGTTGCAACCAAGTAAAGTTGCTTTCAATTGTACATTGCCGCCCCACATTCATTTACACTCGTCCGCCATACAACAACGGCATGGCGACAAACTCTGCCAGTGGCACTTGCCGCGACCACGACCCGCCGTCAGAGCCATCCTTGGATCGAAATCAATCACACAATGCAGTGGACGTTCTTTTGGCGAGAAAAAGCGAACAATGAACCTATGACTAATCACCTGGGTTGTTGTTAGCGGGTTTTAATCAAATCCAGTTCGAAATGAGCAGCTCGGGGGAGGAGTGACACTCCCCTTGTTTTGCCGGGCGGCGTGCGATTCAGCGTCTTCTCCGAGATGGCGTCCACGAAGCTCATCACAGCCTTCGCCTGACGGTCTCAAAACTCGGGGGGGGGCCTGGGGCATCGGTTCTGGTATGTTCCGGTCGTCATTGTTTGGGACGACTGATGATTCAGAAGCCCAAAACAATGACCCGCTCTCGACGCTCTTCAAAAAACGACGGGCCCGAAACCCACTTCGCCATCAAGAAAAGAACCCTTCCCCCGCTCCCAGGATGGATGAGTGCTTCAAGGTCTCGAGTTGTTTAGGTACTCAGATTAAAGACCAAACAAAGTTTCGCTGAAGAAGAGATGCCCCTCCTTCACCAGAAAACCTGTTCATTGTCATCAAACTGGCAAGTCCACTCAAACATGTTTGTCCGTCTATGCAAAGAAAGTCTGCACTACATGATGGGTCTTATGTACAGTCCTTTTCCTTGCAGTCTGAATCGATCTGACGCCTTCTAAATCAAAAGCCTGGCTTGAGTGACTACACTTGACCAACTGAAGCTTTGCTTGATGGGTCTTTGGCAGCTCTAGGATACGCAATGCGCTGACTCAGCAGCAAACTCCCTGGCAGTGCGATGGAGACGACAGTGAGGATACTGTGCGTAGGAGGATCCCAAACGAGCAGTTCTGCTTCACCTTTTGCTTGGAGAACTAGCAATTGGTATTACTACTGGATCTATTCTGCAAGCAACCAGTTGCGGCAAGCCACGTTTCACAAAAGCAACATACTTATTCCAAGGGCACATCCATGGAGCGCATTGCCCGATGGACGCTTGGGAGATGTACATCTTTGAGCATTGAGGGAAGATGCTGCTTTTGCAGTGTACCAAAACTGGAAAGGCGGTTTGGTGGCAAACCAAGACTTGTCGTCTGTGCCAAAGCTTGGCATTTGCTTCTCAGAGCAAGCGCTTTGTGTACAAGCTCTGGAAGCGGGTAGTAGCATCTACTGCAGTTGGCCAAAGCCGCCGTAAACAAACCAACGGCCAAAGCAGCCAAGGCCCCAAAGCCAAAAGCGATCCGCTCCCTCATGCCTGATCCAGCGTCTTGGAGACCCCCACGATGGAGCCGATGGGTTGGGTATCTGCCTGAGGTTTCTATGAGTCAAGAGACCCCTGGAAGGCACCTTTCACCCAGCCCTGTGGACTTGTTGTCCCGAAACCCAAGGCACGTTGCTCACCCTGTCACGCACAGAGGCACCGCGCGGTGGTTTGCTTCAGCTCATCCAGCTCCTTCTCCGCAGCGGTCTGCGGCCTTACATTTGAGTGGAGAGAACCGCTGGCAGCAAAGAACCAGCAAGCTCCTAGACGCCACAAACACGCGTGAGCGCCTGGCCCCATGTAGGATCTGTCAAAACATGCCGCCACCCAAGTGGCTCTCGCAGGAAATAAGAAATAGCGACCTGAAACTAAAACGCCCAGTGCAAAGGCAAACTACTGTCCATGCCTTCCACGGGTTGCAGTTGTGCGTGTTAACAAGGAGGACGATATGCGATTCGGTTGTGTGTGTGTGTAATGTGATGCGACATGAACAAAACAGGCTCGTCTTTGTGTACAAGCTGATGGTATCAGACCCTGTGTTTGTGCATCGTGATTGTTTGTTCGCCTGCCGGGTGTCAGTCCCAACAGGACGTTTGTCTACCAAAAGGGTTCTGTTTCCACGTCGTGATCTTCGGAAAGCGCATTCACGATTTCTGCCCACCAAAGCTTTCAAAACGGAAGCCCTCTGAATTGGGGACGCCCCAAACGATCGTCTTGCCTTCGGTTTCCCTGAAAGTTCCCTCAAAAATGGAAGTACACTCTCCCAGCCTCTCACCAGCTTCCAGCTCTTCATCGACCTGGCCATCATTCCCACGCCCCATCCGGGTGCCACGTTTCCGAACTTCAACGTAGATCCAAGCAGCTGCACAACCAGTCCAAACAATCCCGAAAGGCGAGAGCCGTGATTCATGGCTACCGCTGATGGGATGGAAGCGAAAGGCAAACACTAGCCAAGGTCCCATTTTGTTCGGCCACTCACTCATTCAGCTAGAAAGCATTTGCTGGCAAGGCTTTACACCCTCTGGCGTGGGAAACTTAGCCATGCCATCTTTGTTTGTCGACTGCCAAACTCCGTTGCCAAGAAGATCCCCACCAAAAAGCTCAGCGTCCGGATTCTCGTCCGAGCAGCGGGGCTGGTGTCCAAAAAGTCCCGCGCTCGGAAACTCAGCGATACCATGGGCTTGTAGCTACATTGACTGCGGGTTGCCCTTTGGCTGCGTGCGACACAGAAACCTAGGTCAAACCTGACTGCTCATGTAGGAACATGCTAATACGTTCAGTGTCACTGGCTCTGCATGTCCCATATACCTGCTTGGAAAAAGCAATAGCTGCCTAAGAATGCGAGCGACATTGGCCAGATCCTTACAGATTCTTATCGGCTGGGTTGTAGCGTGTTGTAGCACACAACACATACGCACAAACACGAATGCAAGCACAAACAAACACGCGCACACACGCACGCACACACACACACACAAACACATAACAATAATCGACCAAATTTGCACACCAATCGGTTAACGCCAAGTATCTTCGATGACCGAGCATCACAGTGCCTGCAAAATATTCAACCCCCGTGCATTCAAGTATCTTTACACTCTTCCGGAAAAGCCCGTAGAAGAATTGACTGACATCTCCAAGCAGTCCTTCGACACATCGACACGACTTCTGCCGCTGCCTCCAGTGGCTTCACTGCCTGAAAGGCCAGCGGGGCGCATGATGTACGACGAGGCCCTTGCCAACGTCGCCCTTTGCGCAATCTGCAATGACTTGTACTCTTGATTCTTGCTAGACCCTTTTGGGCTCATGCCAAAGCCCTTGCGGCATGCTGGGGACCCTTCGATTCAAAGCGAAACCCGCACTGAAGATGAAATCAAGCGCTTGGAGGGGGAACCTGATTTTATTAACACATATGACACAAAAAAAGTGAGGAACGAATGTCACCTTGAAGGACGTCCCTTTGAGGATGCAGATACACATTTACGGTATGCTTCTCTTTTGGTGGCCAAATATCAAGAGAGGCTTGCAGGAAAACACGACTCTTGGGCTTCAACAGTGTAATGATGAAAGGCTGCAGGGTTTACCTTTTGCCAGCCCTTTTGCACAATTCAAGTCTCTCTCAAAAGAGATGAATCTTTTTACGATCCAAAGGAGGTCCTGCATTTCCCGAAATAAGGGGTACGCAAACCTCATTCGGCCACTCATGCCAAAGGCACCCCTGGAACTCAAACGTGGGATGTCTATGGACCTTCCTCGGGGACTTTCCAGGCACGTGCGAGAAACACAAAGCAAGACATGTAATCCAATGTGTTGCATCCAAGAATCCTCCAACATGTCGCCAAATTTCCCGATGGATCAATGTCATTTGCTTGCGCTTTGAGGATCTTTTAAGGCCAAACGTATAGCACCCAACCCATGATAGTAAAGTGTCACGACTGGCCCAGTGCCCGGCCTTTGCATGCTTTGACAAGGGCAGGATGTTCAGCTCGTCATCCACCACCAAACACCTCAAGATTCCGGCCCCTGCTCACGGTCGGGCAATTCATTGGCACTACGAAGTCAACTCGTGCGTCGGCCGACAAGCAACTGAGCGTTGGACGCTGGGCAGTCCCTCAAAGACAGCACGAGGCCTGAGCAAGGCATCAGTCAATAGAACCTGGCATCATCTGGCATCTCAATTGTCACAAGAGAGATTCCAGTGCACCGTCAACGCTTCTCAGGAGGTAATTACTTGGCGGCCCTTCAGGGGGATCGCGCAAACGGGTTTTTTCGGGCAAGTTCTGGCGGTTTTTATTTTTTGGTTGGCGCACAACTCTCAGCACATCCGGTTTATCAGGCTGTTTTGGGCTGTTCTGTTTGCGTCTGAACGTGCCTGAAATCCACACCCTACGGCGTCCCCCGTTAAGGGGGGCTCTCTAATTCAAGGCTTCGAGATGTTCTTGAGCCAACCGGCGCTCGTGCGCTAAGAGCTGCGCGCTCGTTGAAGCGTGGCTCAGTGTCAGTGTGCGTCTCTGTACGCAGGTTCTGGTGCCTGGGCGCTGCGAGCGAGCACGTGTGACAGCTTGCTACTCACCACAAGGTAGTTGCGAGGCAAAGTGGCCCGTTGACCAAAACAACATGATCCAAAACGAAGTCAGAACACATACAAGTGATTTCTGCGGGCACATTGGTGGGAACACCAAAAGCCCGGGCCACATGCCTTGGTCACCTCTATGGACTCAACGATCTGAAACAGAGTTTGGCCCCAAAAATTCAAGGGACTTGAGCTTGCCACGCCCTTGGGGGTACCGGGCATTGAAGCCCACAGCCCAGCCCCTCCGATCGAATGACTCGGCAAAAGTTGGGCTCTGCTCCATGGCCTTTTGACCCATCGGGCCCCCGGTTTCAGACGGCTTCCATCCTACGTCCTACGTTTTGGCCACTCGTTCCGAGTGGCGCGTCCATGGCCAAGCTGTACAGCTGCTTCAGAGAGTCCATGGTCTTCAGCCTGGCACACGCAGCTGACGGCTGCTGGAGGTGACGACCAGGCGGGGGCCACTGCTGTAAAGACCCAAACGCTTACATACCGCCCCACCCCACAAAAAGACAGGAACCGGATATGCGATTCTTGGAGAGGGTGACCTGGGAGTTGGATCTAAGCGCTAAAGGTTGATCCGCGCAAACGGGAAGCATTGGAAGAAGTGCTGCTAACAGAGGCATGCAGAGATGTCAAATGCGCTTCCGCCTACCAGTGGGTATTGCCATCAGAAAGTCTGTCCCATTGCAAAGGCGGTTTTTGCCGTTCTTCCCGCGAAGCATGATGGCATCGAAGCGCAACTAGTTTGTAAGGTAGCATCATGCTTTCCTATAAGCAAGCTCAATATTTCATGGAAAGTACGGCGCCTCCTGCCCAGCAAAACAGACTTCGTCACTTCAAGCATGTTGACTGGTTGTGCATGAAATCAATGAGTCCGACCAGAGGGGGGGAATCCGCAAAGTGGAGGAATCCGCAAACGTGGATTGCACAGAGTCTCTCGCTAGGAGCCAAACCTAATCGGAGAACCAAGGTGATATCAGCCGAAAGCAATCCCCGGTAATCTGCAAACGTGGATTGCACAGAGTCTCTCGCTAGGGCCAAACCTAATCGGAGAACCACGGTGATATCAGCCGAAAGCAATCCCCGGTTGGAGTACTGTCGATGTTTGATGTCCGTCCACCACCTCTCTCTGAAATGCAACATGTCCAAGCCACTTGACCACAGGGCAGGCAGACTTGGGCTAAGCAAACACACCGCGACAAAGCAGTGCCAGCTCGGCAATAGCAGCACCTCAGCGGAACTTTTCACCCACTCAGCTGATCCCTTGAAGGCAAAGCAGTTCACAAAAGGCAAGAAACATAAGCAAATCATGTGTCTTCTCAAAATTGGGGACTCCTCTGAGGGGTTGGTTTTCCTGTTGGTTTCCCTTCAGCAGTACCCAGAAAAAACATCATCAAACAGACGCATCCCCATTCTGCAAGGACATTCTGCTCACACCACTGGCAACCGGAAGCAGCGAAACAGCCCCGCCAATGAAAGGGATGATCCCACCTTTCACACTTCCGCCTAAGACAAATATAACTTGCGACAGGGCCCGTGGAGAAACGCATGGAGGCACTGCCTAAACCTGACCTTGCAACCGAGGCCATGTTGCATACATAGAAACAACATAGTTACACGTGTTGTCGAGTCATTATATGTTGGATCATGACGTGCTTGCAAACGCTCGCGCATACCAAACACTTGCACTGCCCCGGCCTGTTCGAAAGAGACTTGGACCCAACCTGCAACCTCAACATCATGGGACCAACCAGAAAAACAACGTATGTTTCGTTCCATGGCAAAAGTTTTGCTGGAGGCCCCGGGCAAGGCCGCCGCCCTCCACCTAGGACGTGGAATCACTTCATTTCAGGGGTAAAGCGACCTTCGGATGCGAAGGATTTCATGATACCAATGCTGCAAACTTCCCCAGTCGCTCTCCGTTGGTTGGGTACGTCGAGCCCAAAGACCAAATGATGGCAAAGGCAGGCAGGAAATAACTGCGATAAGTCGTGCCGATCCACTTGGCACTGGCTTATACCAGGAAACCTTGGATCTTCCATAAGAAACGATCTATGGCCGCAGATAGGCAGAGCCACGCAGGAGGCTTTTGAGTTGGATGCTCTGCCCCTTTCCGTTTTGACAGGCTTGACGCACTCACGATAGTAACAAGATCATGACTTGATTGGCGGAAATGCTGAGGTGATGGATGTATGCAAAACCATATGTAAGAACACCAAGAAACCTAGCATCTACATATCCACGGCGTGAAGTTTCTCTGAGATCTTGCGGTACTAAGAAACATTGGCCTCCAATCTTCAAGCCCAAACTCTCAGTGTGGCCATCAGAGCAAGCTTGATCAAGCTTGCTCAGGGCTTAAAAATCTAGGGTATAGGTTTCAGGTTTTCGGTTTCGGGTTCAAGTTTACAGGTTTAGGGTGTAGGTTTAGGGCTTAGGTCTAGGTTGAGGGTGTAGGTATAGGGTCTAGGTCAAGTACGTGCCCCTCTGCAGGCTGGCTGCTAGTGCGTGTCTGAGAAGCTCTCAAGAAGTATCGGCTAGCTTTGTCCGAATGGCGCGCTAAACAGCCGCCGTCTCTGCCTTTCAACGAGCCGAGCTGCGCTTGTCTGTATGAGCCTGAGCCTGATGGCGGCTTATGTCTTTAGGTTCGGGCGTTGGGGCGTTGCTTTGGGGCGCAGGCAACCCTCAGGGGCTGGCCGTAAATGTATGTAAGCAAACATATTGTCCAGCATTTCCTTAGCCAAAGGCATGAACCACTGGGAAGCTCCTTCAGTCAAGCCTCCGTCTGGATTCTTTCAGCGCATTGAGACAGGGACTGCTTTCCAGTTTCGGAGAAGCTCAAACTTGCTTGAGAAGACCATTTTGTGTAACTTAGTCAAAGTGTTCGTAGAGGGTGCGCACGCGTACAGTTCGAGGAGTCCATGGACCTGCTGCCACCTGCTACCAGCATTGCTCCCCATGCCATGCACTCCCTGCGCTTATTTCCGTGCAAACGCCTGAGAAGTTGCAGGGGGTGATTGATCCAAAGCGCCCATCACTCATTCAGTGGTAGCAAAGGTCAGAAACACGTGCTCCAGGCTCTGGTCCTTTGAAGCTTTCGATTCACGGGTCCAAAGGACAAGGAAACACCAGGCAAAGTGTTTCAGGGCGCAACGCCAGACCCTGCGAGTCCAGGACTAACAACAGAACTCTTCAGAGAAAAACCGACAAGTCAAAACCACATTCGTAACGTAGTGCTCTCGCGCTGGACCCACGGTGCGTCGTGCGCAAAGGACTTTCCTCCGTACCTCAGCTCGTCGCTGGGGTCCCGAGCCGTCTCCACCACGCGACAGAGGAGGTTCGGCGTGAGCGCCTCGAAATCCTGAAGGATGCACCTCAGACCGCCATCGCTGCAACGGCTAGGAGCTCCTCAGCTTTGGGTGGCCCTTTCATCCCTTCCGAAAGGCAAACAGGAACTGGCTTTGAGAATGGCGAAACAATAGCGTCTGCAGAAGAATCAGCAAATTGGTTGGTCACTGGAAAATGATAAAACCACAAAGTCAGCAGCCAACAATGACAACAACATAAGCAAATTCTGCTCGGCTTTAGGGTGAGGCCCTCAGACCTTTTATCAAGATGAGTAGGTCTTCTGGCCAAGGTAAAACATGTCACAGCTGGTCGCCGGCTATCCTTTTTGGGGTGTGTGCTTGCAAGCTATTGACTTGTGGGTTCCAAATGTCCGACACACTTGAAATGCATTGTGTACGCTACAATACACAACCCACGCGCGGCGTCCAGAGTTTTCGAGAAACGTCAGATGCAGTGAATACGGAGCCTTGTCGAATTGCCAGCACGACTGTAGCGGCACCAACTCAAAACATACCCAAGGGAGCAGCTTCAATAAAGGTGACTAAAAGCAAAACTGATCTGGCCCGTTCTCTACTATATGGCAGGCAAAGCGGGAAACGCGTTCCTTCCACAAAGCCCGTTCTCGAAGAAATCCTGAGGCGAAGGCATGCCGAAGGTCTTGCCCAGGACCTGCTCAGTCTCCTTGTAGTAGCCTGGCATGGTGTTCTCAATGGATGAGCCCTCTTTGGGTTTGCGTCAGCAACTCCGAACAGCCAGACACGGCCGTAAGGCCAGGGAGTGACTGGTGCCGGTAGCTTGGTGGCATGCAACGGCTTGGCAGGCAATGCCTCTCGGCTCAATCTGGCGATCAATACACCGTTCAAGTTGGCCCCCAATTAACATACCGCTTCACAGATTGAGATGATTCAAATGAAGTCGCTACAGCACGATGCGGCGAACCTATGCCCCCCTCTGCATTATGCATTCACTGTGCAGCCCCAAGCATGCCAGACCCTCAGTAGCGGATGTTGGTGGATGAAACGAAGAGGTCGAACCTGGCTCTTGCATGCGCTGCAACGCAATATACCGAGATCTGTCTGGTGTAAGAAACGGATTTCAAATCCGGGGATGTGTTCGCGACCCCTTCAAAGCAATTCATGAGAAATCGAGCATTGGGAAGGGCCCCTTAGGTTTGGCCACATCCCCTGGTGCTGTCTCACCTTCAGAACTGACCTCTGCGCCATTCTTGAAAACAAAACAACAGCTTCAATGAATGGCAAATGCTCCGCGAATTGCTGGCCACTGGATGCGTACCACTATTGGGGGCCAGGGCTGCAACTTGGGACCAGAAACTCGCTCATGGGCAGCCAGGTCGGGGGGACGGGTCGTCCACGTTCGCATCCAACTGCCCACGCTGCTGCATCTTCTTAACCTGGCGGGAAGTGGGGTTTGAAGAAATCCTCCTCAGCAACCACAAGGGCCAAGTATGGCCATGTATCTCTGCAACTACCCGAGCAAAACGTGCGAGCCTCAGAGCAACCGGACAAAACACCCTTCGCAAACTGCAGAAATCTGAAGATAATGTCGGCTAGCTTGAGGCCTAAGCCAACTTGCTTGCCCAAAGCAAGCTCACAAGAATGCAACACATGCATCCTGCATTATGTGATGCCAGCGCACGCAATTTTGGTCGTCAGGTGTCAATCGCCTTGAAACGCTTTGAACACCTTCTACTTGCGGCGAATGGGAAGTCTACCTGGCTAAAAAAATAAAGGGCCACAACTGATCTATGCGGCACTTGCATGATTCACAGCGCCCACATACTCGATGTGCAAGGGCAGTGTTTGCCCCTGGCCTTCCTCTATGTACAAGTCAGCCTTGTGTTTCTGGTACTGCCTTTCGGCTGCTTCCACATCTTTTGGCGCTGCCCAAAGCAAATCACATCTTGGGATGTGGCCTTCAGGGCTGCAAAGAACCTGTGGTTGAAACTAGGAAGGAGAGAGAAACAATAGGAAGTTTGTTTCTCAAAAGGCCCCCTACACAAAAAATCCTCTTCGCTGGGGTTAAGCTATTTTGAAACATAGCTTGGGAGAGGGCCCCCGAGCGGGCTGCATAAGTTTAAGAAGGCCTGCGGCCTGCGGGCAGGTCTTATAAATGCCTGAAGCCTGAAACCAGGTTGAAGGTCCCAACCGCGAAGCCTGTAAACAGATGCTTTGTTTGTGGTCCAGTCCATGCTTAACGGGCCTAAGTATAAATTCATACCTCACAAACCCAACATGAAGGTGAACACCGTATATCCTGGATGCGTACATTTGCAGTCGTTGCCCACCTGCGATTGGACCAAGATTCAGGAGATCGACTAAATAAGCCAGGGTATATAAACTTTAAAACTAAATATATAAATGATGTATGTATTGTGACTCATATGTACCCATGCATGTAGGCCCCTTGTCCCAAAAAAAGCAATCCGTATGTAGCAATGTGGCTTGCAAAGCTGTGCGTAGGTATACTGTATGTGTACTATGTATATCATACATATATATATATATAGTTGTTGACATGGCACGTGAGTGCACATCAGCATGTCAATGTTCCTTTTGTCAGGGGTATCTACCCAGATACTTGACAATTGAAAACGTTCACCCGGTCCTGGCACCGCCTCGCCGCTGGTCGTTAGCAACATGCCCTCGCCAGACGCTTCCAGCTGGGCGCGGTTGGCCTCCTCGCCAGCATCCAAGGGAAGCTGCCTAGGCGGGGGAAAAAAAAAGAGCAGCACCCGTACACTGTGTGGAAATTGTGAGTGTGTTTCACTCCGGGAAACACAACCCAAGGTCCAGCTAAAAGGCAAGCAAAGCTTTGTCCGGAGTGGGAGAAAAAAAACAACAGTGGTTAGTTTTGTTGTGGTAGCCCGCAAAAACCCCGCGCACATCAGGCATTTCAATGCCGCTGCACCAGAACGCACTGTATGCACAGTTTGGAAAAACAGTGGACCATGATCGATGGACACTCTGCCTGGGGGCGAGGAAATATGAAAGTCCCTCGTGGCTTTCTTTCTGGAAAGCTTAGAATTTGTTTCATTGGACCAAGTTCATCCCACGGCACGATTGAATCATGTGCTCCAGCTTCCGTCTAAAACTGAATAAAGCTCAGGCTAGGGCCTTCGTTTGAAAGAGCCTGAACCATTTGACTTTGTGCAGTGGCCAGTGTGCACAGAAAATACCCCAGCCAAACTCAAGCACACACGATATGACCTACCAACCCTTCCACTCCAAAACAGTCTGGAGATAAGCAAAACCTCAAGTGCATTGAACAAGATTAGGTTTGCGTTGCCAACCACCCGCTGGTTTGTCCAACAAAAAATTGGCAGCATGTCAGTGGGAACTCAAAGCCAAGAGAACCTCCGCATTCAGGAACCCTTGCGCAGGTGCTCCACACAGGTCCAACCGAAAGGAAGCCTCCACCGCCCTTCCGTCAAAGCTCCATGCCCATGGGCTAGCACTGGCCAGCCAGAACTAGGTTTGGGTACCGTCTCATAGTTGCCAGCTGCAACAAATTTCTATGTGCGGAAGTGAAGCAACCTCCCCAACGCATACAAGGAAGTTGCATAAACACGGCAATCATTGCTTTTGTAACTTGCTTTGTTTTTTTTCCCCGGATTTGATCAACTCTTGATAGTTCTCACAAAACGTGTGCTTTCCGCGCCTCGGTGCGGCTTGGTCCCACATTGTTTGCACTAAGTGTAGCATGCAAAGTGCACTTTTGGCAGATCTAACTCGAAATTGACCAAAGTCCGACCCATGTTGTTTACATTTTCCACAAACTAGCCTGAATTGTCCATGGGGTATAACTGTGGAGGCCGGTGCAAGGTGTGTTAATCATGTCATTGCTTGTCTGTTCGCGATAATGTTGCTGTTGTTTATCCAACTGGCCGCATTGTTGCAGACTGACAAGCCACAATCCACACAAGGTTGCTGTCGGCCAAGGGCCGGCCAAAGACCATCTTTGCTTCAATCCTGCCACGCTGTCTGGAAAGGTTAATTATGCAATGCAGAATCATAAGAGCCCGAATACCAAACTCATAGTGAGGGCGGTTTACTATCTCAAGTCCACTTCTGTAGACTATTCATGTATCTTGTTTCCACGACTGCCAGTGACCTCTAACCAGTGGGGCCGCTCTCGGCTGCTTGGGGCGGGTTTGGCTTCCGGGCGCGTTTCCCCATTTACCTCACGGAAGGAAAGCGCATTGGTCCAAATGACTGCAGCTTCAAGGGATCTGAGTTGAAACCAAAAGGAACGCATTTTGCACACGTTGCTACTGGGGTCTCCTGTTTCAAGACACCACCAGCAAACCAGACATTCATTTGGGCTTTTGACAAAATAGGGGACCCCCCAAAATGGTCGTGTTCCTGAAAAAGGACCCCTCCAAAACCGAAACACCAATCTGTATCTGCATTTTTTTCCTCTTTCAAGGGCCTTCCAACCTCGCCCGCTTCCCCCGAAACCCAAAAAAGAACCGCGAGAGCGGCCCAAAGCGCTGCTTTGGGCGGTCGGGGCGCAGGGTCTCGGCCGCGAGGTGCACCGTGGCGCAGGGCTTCAGAAAGCCGAGGGCCACGGGGCAGGCGCTGAGGCGCAGCGCCTCGCACCCCCCGAGCTCGTCCGTGCGCTCCAGCAGAGGAGAGGGGTCCTCGAAAGCGGGGCCTTAGGAGCCCAGGCCCCGAAATATTCCCCGGGTTCCAGGAACCTTAGGAGCCCCCGGAAATATATCCCCCCAAGTGGGAAGCCTGCAACCTGTGCGACCCTGGAATGAAAAGGGCTCTAGCCCAAAACAAACAAGATTTAGGTTCCAGGCGGTGGGTTGTTTTGGGCCGATGTCCATTGAAGGCTGGTCAAAGGGCTACTCGCTTGAGATGCAAGGGGTCACCATCCAACATTTGAGAACGACAACCATCCCTCCAGGTGGAAACAAGCCAGTGTCTGTTTGCATTCACCCCGCCCCACCCCCCAACCCCGTCCAACCTCCCGCCCAGTAGGCAGTCCTTGGCATGCCAGAGGAAGTCTTTCCTGCTGCAGCGCAGGCTCAAACCTGCTACAGGGCAGCTTTGTGCCGCATCTGTGCCTTCCAGGCAGAAGGAGGCGATGCCTTTATCTACGAAGGAGGCGCCCAGGACGTCACTTCCCCAGGCACACCTCGAGGGCCGAGCTCATGTTCACATTGAGGGTCCATGGCGATGTCTCAACATTTTCTGCTTGTTGTGTTTGTTTTGTTCTGCTTGCTTTTGTTTCTTCGTGTTGTTGTGTATTCTTCAAGCGGCAAGTGGTTGGCCCCTTGGGGTTTTGTTTGTTTATAGATGGCACTGGCCAATGATTGAATCAAACTGAAACCAGTGCCATCGACCAAACTGACCTGAAAACAGAGTTGCTCAAAACGGGGGGGGGGGAAATCTTGATCAATGATTCGCACCCAAATAATCGGAACACCTCCTTTGGGTTGGCTTGAAGAGGTTTATCTGACACCATTTAATTTAGAGTCCATTTCCTCCCCCCCCTCCCCTTCCCCGCACCTCACAGCACCCCGGAGCGGCACGGCCTCCTCAGGGACGTGCGCCTGAAGCGCCGCCAGCCACACGCAGCTGGGATCAAGCTCCCCCTCTTCCTCCGGCTCCGGGTCCGTGGCGTAAATGAAGAACCTCAGCTGAGTCGTAGTCAAAATCTGGTAGTAAAATGGTCTACCCAGAAACATGTGAAGAATTACGAAGGCGGCCGCAGCTATTTATGGTTCGGATTGTCCCTGACTAACCTTCATCTACCCGGGTTTTCCCGTTACCCCGGACGAAAGGTGCTGGGTGTTTTTTTTTCAAGGGGAGCCTCTGATGAGTTCCAGGTGGACGGAAGCAACACTAAACTACCTTCCTCGCTCTTTCCGATCCTTTTGCCACAAAACCAAAGCCTATGGTGAAACAGCGACGATGATTGGAAAGAGTGAGAATAAATATCTAAAACTAACCAATCACACAAATCAAACCGATCAAATAAACAATCTAGTCCAACAAGTCATGCATCTTTTGCACATCGACTGCACCGCCATGTTGGCAAAAAGGAGCAGGCATGCACTGTAGAGCCTCTGGGTCCGTGTCAAATGCCCCGCCCCCCCCCCGCTCCCCCGCTCTGAAGTGGTTGCCCCAGGCGCCGAGGCTTTGCCTTGCACAGGGCCTCGTTGCGATCTCTTTCCACCGTGAGGCATACCTCGCCTCCTGGCATTTCCCACAAAACACATCCCAAAATCACGTGTTCCACGGGGGGGAAGCTCTGACTCAGCGGGACACTCTGAGTTTCATGGGCAGCTTGCAATGCTGGGGTCATGGTTTTGACGGTTTCTTGGGGAACATGGGGCTATTTCCCTTTAACCAACTTAGGGGGTGATTTTGATCATGGTAAAATATTGAAGCCAGTAATGCCCAGCCTTGGAACGCCGGGTGCTGAAAGCGCACTTCGCAGGCGCCCAGCGGGGCCTCGCCATGGAACACGCCCTCCGCGTCGGTGGAGCCGGACGTCGGGGACGAGGTCCCGGAGAGGAAGATGGACACGTCGGGCCTGGGCTCCGGAGATGGACATTTATCTAGGTGAATTATCATATTTCACCAACCTGAAATAAGGTGGTCAGGGGGATATTCCCCAAACAAACCACCATTTGGGGTGAGGTCGTGTGAGGTCGCTATATTCACCCAGACATTTGGGACCCTGCTGCACCCTCAAAATCGCAAAGCCGAAAACAAGGAATAGGAGCTGACGGGGTGATGCACAAGTGCGGGACACCATGAATACCGCCAACAGAGTTCTGGCGTATGGAAACGCAACACAGCAGCCAGAAAAAGAAAAGACGCAACGCCTGTTAAGTTCGGCATGGCTGACAAAGGCGTGAGGCAGCAAGCTGTCACGACGCGCACTTTCACTGGAGCCACCTCCAGGCATTCCAACTGCCAGCCAGGCTGGAGGACTTCCTGCGGAAACCGCCGGGTCAAGAGCGGAAAAGGGGCAAAGGACATCCATCCCCAAGTTAGATTCCTCATAAGTATAAATACTCAACTTGTAACTGACAAAGGCAAGGTTTTGATAAGGCCTCATGCGAGTGGCCCTCCTGGTTTGTTTTCTCATTCCCACACTTCCGTGAAAAAAAGCATGGCAAATCATCACAGCAAATCCAAATCGTCAGCCGGACAGGGTCTGCATTACATCTCAGGGTGGGCCCAAAGATCAGACCCGCCATAAATGTGGTGATTGCTAAGGTCCTGGATGCCCAAAGTAGAGTAAGAGTCGGACCCTCCGCTGGAGCTTGATGCATTCGGCATCATTCAGAACTCACATAATTCAAAAATGCCGACTTCGCCGTGCCCGGTGACCTTTTTCAAGGCGCTTTCAATCGAACATCTGCTATTTACATGGGCGTGCTTTGGGGTACCAACCTCTTCTCTTGCGGAACAATTTCAGCTGGACTCGAATTTGGGCATAGTCTCTCCCGTTTTGGCACCATAGTCGGTTCATGAGCATGAGCAGCTCTTCGTCTGTAATTCTCACAGCCAAGGGGCTTTAAGTAAGCTGACGACCTGAACAAAGAACAATAGAACCCAGTGGTCTGTGTAGCCTTTGAACAAAACCGCAGCCAGAATCTTTGACCCTCACCGATATCTCGAGCCTCATCTAGCTGTTGCCCATCCCGCTGGAGCCACAGCTGACGATACTCCAGGCCCATCCTGTCCAGGGGTCCCCAGTTGTCCAATAGCCGTGGTACAAAAAGGCAAGCCTGTTTGGGTTGACTTGACAAACTGCTGGGGGCCTTGTTCCCAACCACACTCTCCACCAAAGAATGCCTCATAGTGCCGCTATCAAAGCCGACCCCCAATGATTAAACGGTACATAGGTTAAAGAGAAACAAAGCCAGAAGCCCCGACTTTCACAACCCTAAAAACGGTATAATTCCGAATGGTGTTGCTGCGTTTGGTGAATTACTAGTGGATACCGATTAGGGAAATGTTGACTCAGGATTGCTTTAGAGTGGCCGAGGGTCTGCGGTTTAACTTGCTTGAGAATGGACATATAGATTTATCTATATATAGGGTGGGGCGTAGGTTGGCTTAGGGAGGGCTGCGGTTTGGTTTCAGGTTGGTTAAGACTTGATTCTAAATTGACACATGGGTGGTTTCGAGGTTAATTCACGTGCGTGCATCAAATGGTTCTGCAGGACATTTAGGTCAGGCTTAGGGTTGGTTTCTTGGATTTGTTTCGATGGTTTCGGTGGATTCGGGTCCTAAGAAGGATGGCTCAAGGAGCATGGTGGCACACACACATGACCAAGCATTGTTTGAAAGGATGCATGGCCGGTTGAAACTAAACGGCGGAAAAGTCTAGATGCAAACACAGTCAAAAAGGCAAAATGCCGGGACGCCAGAAAAGCCAGTCAAGTCACAAAGCCAGAAAAAGCAGGGACGCCACAGAATACAGAAAAACCAAGAAGTCAGCACGAACGCCAAAAAGGCAAGCGAATCAAACAAACCTGACAACCTCCCAAATAAAGACACGCAACATTCCTGTCTTGCATCTCTGCTTTTTTTCAAAGGTGGCATTATTGTGTTTCTAGTGAAGTCATTGTAGTTCGCCCAACAACATCTAGCCTTGCAATTATTCCCAACACCCCCGATCTTGAGCCATCCTACTGAGTGATGTGAATGCGGACAGAACTGGAGTTTAGGGTATAGTCTTACAATCTTACAAGAGAACCAACAGACGCAGTTGGGGTTCTCAGATGCCACATGCCCCGCTCCTCTCTGCCAAGTGCTCGCGCAAGGCTTTCGCCGTGGGCGCTTCGGCCAATGTCACCTGGACCTCCTCTACGCCGCCCACCTGCGGCGAAACGGCTGGATTCGGATACCCATTAGTACTCCTTTTGTTGCCGAGTCATAGAACCCGGTCAAAACCCGGAGACTCAATTTGCTTCAAAAAACAATTTCAACCTTAACTAACCCAGCAGTTTTGGTTGGTCATTTCAACTGAACCACATCTCGCCACGTCTCTGGTTCCACGGCCCATGGACGACTGGTGTGGCTCAAAATTAATCAGGAGGGGCAAACCGCAGGTTTTGGTCCATGTTTCCACTTACCAGGGTTCCAAGGGATCCTTGCATTATACACCGGAACATTGCCCTGTAAATGGTGGTTTCCCTTTATTTGGGTGGGAAAGGCCATGTTTCAAAGGGGCAAAATGTATCTTTTAAGAAGCCCCGATTGGATAATTCCGTGTTTTTGTTGCGCCACAGGTCCATCCATCGCCCACTCCGCCTGCACGGCGGGCAGCAGCTGGCCCATGGCCACCGGGCAGCTCAGCAGCCGCTGGTACTCGGAGCCCCGGAGCTCCGCCTGCCGCGCCGCCAGCGGCGATTCGCCGCCAGCAGACCAGAGGTGGCCCGCCCGGCGCACGGCCAAAACCAAGGAGCCCAGGCTGCACTGGGGCGCCTCAAGGGACAAGGGCACCCAAAAGCTGGCGTCATGGACAAGGTCAATATATATATATATAATATATAATTATATATAATTATATATACATAACATTTATTTACTTATATGGAAAAGGGAAACAGAGCCAAAACTGGTCCTCTGGGTGTTGAACTTTGAGTCAACCCAGGGTGAGAGGCTCTGAAGCAATTTGGCCCAAAAGAGTGGGGGTGAAATGCTCAATTGAGCGAGTAAAGGGATGACGCTGAATCTGCCATTGCAAGGCCCTGTTTTGCTCAGACTCGCTAGCTGCCTTGCATCCGTTTGTTTGCCAGTGGCCTCGTGGCCTCCCGCAAAGAACAGAAACTCAGTGGGCCCAGACTCCTTCAGCTCCTTTTCCACCTTCTTGCCGTTGAGTGTCCCGGACACACGTCCGCAAATGCCCACGGCCCCCTCAGGAATATGCTCTCTGGATGCACAGACCCAGACCATGCAGCACCGAGAAGATGGCTCCTTCAGATTGGGATGACTGAAACCTTGACATCATGTGCGAAACTGAAGATGGTTCCCAGCTCATATTGAAGGAACATGGGTTGATGTGTATGCATTCACTCCTCCAGAAAGATGATGTGATAGAGCAATAATAATAAAAACAAACAAAAACATCACAACACCTAAACATGCCAAGTAGTACACTATGTAATGTGGTAACGGCATGATGCTGTTCTTATTTCAATTGAAGCAAGTGTTGCCTGTATAAAAACAAAAAGGTTTGTCCCCCGAACGAGTTTCATTCTGTCTATTTTGGATTAAATCTGACCAAACATATTCAAATCGGTGATTCTGTTTATCCAAAATGTTCACGTTGAAGATAATTGAACAATCATCACCACAATAATAATTTGCAAGATGAGACTAAGAAACAAACCAAATGCTTAATCTTGAAAAGTCGATCATATATCTGGGCCCTGAATCCGAGATGATCAAGCACACACCAGAGCAGCCCTTGTGATGCCTTCCAAATCACCCTCAGTCCTCTTCCTCGTCCTCTTCGGGCTCGGTGGCATAAATCCAGAGGCGCAAGTCTGCGAAGAATCGCAGCTGGGTCGGCACCTGCACTTCCAGCCGCTTCGGCTCTCCGAAGCAGGGGTGCTTCAACAGAAGTGTCTGACGCCCGGGGGGCAGCATCATGCGGAGGTCCCCCTGCGCATCCGTGCGACCTCGAACCTCCCCCACCTCCGCCTCTAGGCCTTCCAGGCCTTCTGGGCCCTCCGTCGCCTCATCTGGGAGAAGGATCTGAAGGTCCAGTGCTGCCAACCGCTGAGCCAAGACCTCCATGCCCGGCTTCAGGTTTTGGCTGGGCACCTCCAAACCCACCTCCTCCTCCCTGCAGCCCATGTGATCCGCCAACCAGCCCCGCAAGGCCTCCATGCTTTGGCACTCCGCGAAGGGTGCGAGGAGGCGCTCCTCACCCAGCTGGACCAACAGGGCTGGCCGCAGGCGGCCCAGCAGCACCGGGCCCTCCCCCGCCCGCACGAAGGGGCACACCTCCTTTCGGCCGCTCGGCTGGAAGGCCAGGAGTCTGGCCTGGCCTGGCTGCGCCCGGAGCTCACTGGTGTCCAGCCACAGGCCCTCCAAGGGACAAGGCCCACGAGATGCGTTGCCTCAGTCGCAAAGTAAATATCCCATGGGGAGAAAAAAAACAACGGTGGAATCTTTGAGGGTTGTCCAGACTTCCCCTGAGAAAAGAACAAGGACCAAGAAGTTGGAGGAAACCGGCATGAACAAAAAAGAAACGCTGCACAAAAGAACAACTTGGAAGCCACCTGACTACATTGTTTCACCTCTCAACCTGACATGGGATCGCGGACACTTGGGGAAAAGTGGTGTTGCCCTGAACCAAACATGTGTCAAAAGGACACCTTCCGGAGAAACGGGGGCATGAAAACAGGGAGGGGTACCCCCAAATTGGGTGGTGTTCCTTT